>OZ023317.1:32681854-32773454 GCA_964007375.1 Ophion obscuratus | reverse complement strand
AGCAAGATTGGTGGATAGCTGGTTGGGTTCGGCTCCGTAGTACTTAGAGTTATGCAGCATTGAGCATGGCCGATACTCGGAGCGATGACCGCTTAGCCGTGCACCGGCTGGCGCATCAACCAGTCAGCGGAAAGCCAATACTTTGGAGACCTTGGTATAGATACTTGAGTAAAAAGGTCTGCGCACCAAAGAATCAGAAGCATATGGGGCCGTCTATACTGGTACGGGTTTTCCACAGTTTCCCGGTACCCTCGGTAAATGTGGTATAATGTAGCTCAAGACGGCTGTGGACGCAACGGAACGTTAGGTTGCATTGGCGAAGTGTGGGTAGGTAGTGATGGGAAAGGGTTCAATCGGGAAGGGCAATACTATAAAACGTAAGGTAATGACGTTAAAGTTTGCATCGTTGGAAGGCTACGAAAATGGTTTTTTTTTCTTATTTCTCAAATTTCTTTTGGCACACTCGAACTACGAACATCACGAAAACATTTTTAGAAATCTTATTCAGCAATCGACAACCTAGATCTGCAAAATACAATTTTTTGTAATAACGAAAATAAGAAATTGATAAGAATTTCTGTTGCATCCCAACGATACAAATTTCAACGCCAATCAATCGTGTATACCGTTGAAACTTAGGAGATTATCAATGAAAATATGGTATCGAAGTTTCCATCGTTGGAATGCAACGAAAATCTGTTTTTTATTTTCGTACTCCCGTATTTCTTTTAGCACATTTTAGCTACGGAAGTCACAGAAACATTTTCGAGAATATTTATTGAAAAATGTCCAACCACAAGGTGCAGAATTTTTTTCTTTCGATAATTAAAATAAATAAATGAAAAAATCAAGAAGAATATTCGGTGCATTCCAACGATGCAAATTTCAACACCGTATAAAAATAATATATTCATATATTCTAGATGGAAAGTAAAATCAGTCGCTGGTTGCATTGTATGTGAAACAAACCTCGAATTCCGAATAAAAAGGGTTCTCCTTTTTTTTAAGCTTTTATCGATTTTCAATTTTACAGACAGCCTAGGAACAAACAAAGTGAAAATGCATTCAATTTTTATCGCGACGGTGGTATTTCCGGAATGCTCCCACACATTCTTCAAATTCTATGTCGACGTTGCAGAGGCATATTCAATGTCAAATTCTCATTTAGGTATTCATTTCACGTCTAAATTGACTTTTCCACTCGAGGGTCAAGCAAGAATCATTAAAAAAAAATTACCAGGAAGTTCCGTATCTTTTTTTCTTCAAAACCTCTTTTTTAAAAAAATCGAACAGCACAAATATCCTCAGCCCGAAATTATTTAAATCCCTCCCCCTCCCAGCGCGTTTGCGTGCCGGGGTTGTTATCGAGAGTTTTGTTAGGCTTCCCGGATATATATGTATTATGTCGTTGGATTTAAATTCACAGAGCTATTCTGTGGTTGAATTGTTCCACGTGTAGAATTTATTGAATTGGCATGAGCGAATGAATGCGGTCTCGCATGTACGCAGCGGAAGTGCAAGCAAGGAGGTCCTACAGGTCGGAAATGAATGATTAATAATCGCTTTTGGGATCTGACAATGGAGAGACTCGGAATTTTATTATCATCATTATTATTCGAACAGTAGTTTTGAAAAATATTATTTTGTGGTGAATAGTTTGGTCTTTCTGCAGAAAATCGCCAGTCATTTCCAACTGTGTTATATATTACTTGATATTTAATTATTTTTCCGGTATGTCTAGCCGCTTAGGCATTCTTGTAACTTTTTCCTCGCTCTCAAAAAATAAATTATTCGGCTAATGAAATTCTTTGACCCTGCTTCCAAGTGTCGTTTCTCGCGCCGTCGCCGTTGTAGATTAAAACATTTTTCTATCGGCACCACAAAGCATGTTGAATATTCCTGCGCAATTGTTTCATTAAGGGGGAAGATACCTCTAGGCGAGGGAAAAATTGCTGATTTTCGTTAGTAGTTTTGGCTGTTACATGGTATTTTAAAAATTAATGTTGACAAATGGCTAAAAAAACCAACGAAGACTTTTCTTTCATTAACGCTCATACGCAAAATATGAACCAAGAAAAAAGTGGGAAATGTTGAATATCGATGAAACGGCACGCTTCGAAATTAAAAGATTGAATTTTCCTAAAGAAAATGCTACATTTTGCCATAAAAAATACTTTTTTTCAAAAACATTTACGGTCATATTTCACAAAATAAGATTAGAAAGATTTATACCAAATTTTTTGGTTGAATTGGTTGACTAGTTTTTTAGCCATACGTCAAGCCAGTTTCAAAAATGTAGATTAGAAGACCGTGCCTTACCTCCGCCACTTTAAAGATTAATTTAAAAAAATATCATCCGATAGCTAAAAGTAGTAATAAAACATACATTAAGTCTCAAAAATGGCGAGGAAAAAAAATCATGATCATCAGCAATTTTTTTCCTCGCCTAAAGGCATTTCTCCCCTCAAGGATGTATTGCCCGTAAATTCTCTACCAAAAGTAGGTTTCGGCGAGAATTTTGAGTACTTTGCGATGAGATTAAATTTTCTTTAAACCAACCACGTTGAAGTTGCTAATAACATTCATTTCCAGTAATAATAATGCAAACAAGTTGTAAGTAAATTGTTGAAAAAAAAAATATTGTTCAACAAATGTCCGGTGAACTACTTTTTAGGGGTGATTTTTTGGGGTGATTTTTTTAGAATTGTCTTTCTATTTTCATTTTAATTTTTTTAATTAAAAAAATGGATGAGTCAAAAAAAATTGTTTTCGGAGCAATGTTCCATATTAAATCCAAGAAGTGTCCGGGGTATTGAACGAACAGTGTCATAGTTACAGCCTCTGAAAAATTCCAAAAACGGGATTTTCGGAATAGAGAGAAAATTCTTTAAAAAATCATATGTACTCAGAAAAATATGATAATTCATTTAATGTCACAAAAAATCAAGTTTAACGGAGATTTTGAGGACGAATTTTTGTTTGAAAAATTTATTTATAAATTTTTGGCATGCTTATTATTCAAAACCAATGTTCTTAGCATCTTCAATAAGGTTGATTTTTTTTTACAGATTTTAATATTATCGCAAAGTACTTAAAATTCTCACCGAAACTCCCTTTTGGCAGAGAATGTACGGGCAATAAATCCTTAACTGCAAGTCTTGTTTCACCCTGGAACCCAAAAAAACGCTCACAGCCGTTATTTACGAAAAAAAAACAAACCACGTACGAATGTCACACATGTCATTTTCGCCAAACAATTTTTTTGTCAAGAAAAAAAATCAATATACTTTACACGAACGGCACCCACGGCACTATGGAAAAAAAATCTTTGACGCAAGATGGGGTTGAAGTTTGCATGGTTGGAATGCAATAAAAGTTCTTTCCAATATCTTACTTCCATTATTGAACAAAATCATACTTTGCGAATTTGTTGCACATCGCTGAATAAGAATTCTAAAAAATGTCTGCGTGATTTTCGCAGTCAAACCTGTCAATGAACATTTGGGAATTAAATAATAATACCTTCCAGTGCATTCCAACGATGCAAACTTAACGTCATGGCGCAAGGCTTGTTCGAGAATGGATTTGCTGGAACTTATTTTTACGTAATGCGTATTGAAAAGGTCAATGAAGAAACGAATAAAGTGGTGTGACGTCAAGGCATTATTTGATCAACGAACGAGATCGTTTTATCGAACCATCTCTATATATCGGTGTATCTTCGATTTTCTCGGAACGATGTAGCATCATCGAGATAGAGAGAGGGAGAGAGGTGTAATCATTATTTGTGCATCTTGTTTATACACACACACACACACACACACGCACGCACGCACACACACACACACACACACACACACGCACGCACGCACACACGCACGCACGCACACACGCGCACACGCACACACGCGCGCGCGCACACACACACACACACACACACACACACACACACACGCGCACGCTCGCACGCACACACACACATATACACACATATATATAAGAGGAGGAAAGTATCGAACTCATTTGGATCCGTGAGAAAGCTAGAGTTGGCATAAGGAAGGAATGGATCCAGGCAGTGGACAAATGGAGTGCTAAGGGAGAGGGAGGGCCACTAAGAGAATGGACAATAGAAACATTAATGGGGGAAATCAGGCCGGAATTGTGTGAATATATAAAAGCGTACGACTGAATAAAGAAAAAGAAAAAGACAAGAATTGAGCGTACCACTGTAAATGTGGCAGTCGAGGAGCATTAAGTTTAGAATTTAATTTAAATTAAAATAGGATAAAAGGATCTAAGAAATAATGAAAATAAATTTATTACTAAACGGGAGCGAACATTAAATTCACTGTATGACACTGTTATGAATAGTTGGCATTGTAAAAGGTGTAGCCCACCATACTTTGGAATAAAGAACATCTAGACACACACACACACACACACGCACGCACACACACACACACACACACACACACACACACACACACACACACACACACACATGCACACACACAGACACACACACATAAGAAAGAGAGAGAGAGAGAGAGAGAGAGAGAGAGAGAGAGAGGGCGTTTCAGCTTCGGCAGGAGAGTCGGCTGGCATTCCGTATTATTTTCCCGATATTGCGGAATTTCCCTCTCTCTCCCTCTTTCTGGCATAAGGGCGTATGCGACAGGGTTGCTTGCTAACGATAATAGCTAGGGCCACGAACTCGAACCTCTTGCTCCTCGAGAATCCAACACGAGTACGCGAGTCGAGGAAGCCACCGAGAGGGTTGTCCCAGAAAGTTTCCAAGGGTCCATATATCTATATATATGTATATGTATATGTATATACATGTGAATACCGGTGTTTTGAAGACATTCGACTTCGACGACCACCCCCAGAATAGCCCATTGTCCCCACTATCAAGATTATGTAAACCGCAATGTCTTCATAATCACCTTTAAATAAATCTTAGAGCCCTAAAATCTTCAAAGCACACTTAAGTAAAGTTTTCAACGACCGTCTTGGCTCCAGAATCAACGTTTTCGTCAAAGACGTTCAAGTAGCATTCGCAAAACAGCGAGACGTCTTGATATCCAATATTACATAGATATAACGGGGTCAAAATGTCTTTCCTGTATATGTTTATAAATATATATAGTGACAGCACTAGAGACACTCGGCGTTCTCATTTTCAAAAGTGGACGTCGAAATTAGGTCGATGGCTTCTATGCTTAAAAAAATAATTGAGCTGACTGAAATGAAGGCCTCGATAATACAAATTTGGTGTCTGACTTCTTTTTTTGTCTAGATTCGATATTATATTGGTGTTTTTGAGTGTCTAATTGCATGACGTTTTTATCGGTGGAATGCAACGAAAATAAATTATTTTTAATGACTCCAATCTTTTTTCGGCGATATAGGTTGAAATAGCTCAAACGTTTGTATGTATTCTGCTTAGAAACTCACGACCTCAATTTGCAAAAAAAGGCTTTTTACCGTTTTTTTTTATACTGCTTAAAATGAAGGGATAAAAAGTGAAAAAAATATCATTGTATTCCAATGATGCAAACTTCAATGTTATCCAATTTATATTAACTGATACCCTTGATATCTTGAAGTTTACATCGTTGGAATGCAACGAATTTTTTAAAAATAATTTTATTTCCTCATTTTTATTGTTTTACAATTTTTTTTCTTCACATTTGAATTCTAGATATCTAAATAACCGACATGAAAATTGTTTCATTTCCCCACTTTTATTATTGTACAAAGAAAATTCTAGATCTCCAAATAAGCGTCTTCAAAATTGATCGAAGCATTTTCGTAACGAATATTTGCAAAAATAAATTCGAACAATGAAAAATGATAATTTTCGTTGCATTCCAACGATGCAAATTTCAATCTCATAATTCATGGCATACTAGTTCGATGTCTACCCATGAACCACCAACCATTCGCTACTTTTCAAATGAATCGCCGATAACCAAGCGTCCGAAAGATTCATCCTGAATGCACAAAAAAGAACGGAAGTTAGAAATTTTTTTTTTTATTATAAAAATTGACCTCAATTATCCACTTTTACGTTTACAAACTCTGACTTTTCTTTAGGCAACATGTGTTTCGCGAATAGACAATGGCAAGTTCGCGAAACCCACTTTCTGCCCTCCCCATCACGTATAGCGCGTGAGATTCTTTATTGTCTTTACGCTAATTCTTCGAGAGCCTTGCGACGGGAAGCCAGTTGCGTTATACGTGTGTTGCCACGCTAAGTTCGTCACGAAGATTCCCCGATGTTTGTACGCGGTCACGAGACACAGGATAGCGGTGTGTGTGCGTGAATCTGTGTGTGTGTGTGTGTGTGTGTGTGTGTGTAGGTACGTTAAACTCGTACGAGGGCCGTAGACGAGCTAGAGCACCTTGTCGTCAATACAAACGGCGCACACGGACGCGCGCGAGGTACGGAAGTAGGTATGCTCCGTAACGAGGCAGACGAGCGTGTATAGCTTCGAGTGAGAGTTCCCGAGAGAAACCCGATCGTGTACAGTATTAATGCAAACCCCGCACCCCTGATGCACTCTCCGCGTGAAACTTTCAATGTGTTTATATATATAAACATACATGATATATATATATATATATATATATATATATATATATATATTATATACAGGGTGTTAGGAAGGTCGATGCAAAGCCTTAAGGGGATGATAGGTTATCTCGTTAGGAACATATCTAACCTAGGTTACCTTAGTCCAAAGTCTAGGGATTTCGAGTTTTCATGGTAAGTAAGATTTTTGGGAAATTTCCCAAAATTAGGTACTAACTCGTTTACGTCTTATGTTAATGCTGTGTTTTTTAAATAGCGTTAACATAATGGATATTTTTATTTCTTGACAAGTTTTTAATTATTCGACACGTCCCATTTAGTTGTGTGGATACAAATGATTGTATTGGTGTTTGTCGATTGAATACACATTAAGCTAAGGCGCAAATGAGTTTTTAGTTACCAATTATTGTCTGTTTGACCATTATGAACGAGTTGGTACCTAATTTTGCGAAATTTTCCAAAAATCATACTTACCATGATAACTCGAAATCGTTAGACTTTGGACTAAGGTAACCTAGGTTAGATATGTTCCCAACGAGGTGACCTATCACCCCCTTAAGGCTTTGCATCGACTTCCCTAACACCCTGTATATAGTTTATATAGTATATATATATACATGTGTGTGTGTGTGTGTCTCGTAACGAGAATCCAAAGAGGAGCACAAATATAACACGAGGAAATATTTAGAGTCTCAGTATAATTATACTACTCCTTGTGATGGAGTGTTGAGGGACGACGTTCAGAAGATTCGAGGTTCAGATATAACGAGTACAGCAATGGGTGTTCGAAATATGTTCACGGAAGCGATAAATTATTTACAATACATTTTTTTCCTGTAAATATTTAAAGGCTTATTTTTTTACCCGAATTATAGTATTGGAGTTTCGCACGGTGCAATGAAACGAAAATATATTTTTTTCGTCGTATTGCCATATTTTTTTGCACATCTAGGATACAAAAATCGCTGAGACATTTTTAAATATCGTCATAAAAAATGTACAACCAATACCTACAGCTAAAAGATTTTAGACGATGGGGAAAATAAAGAAATGAAAGAATCAAGAAGAATTTTTGTTGAGTTCCAAAAATGCACACTTCAATGCCATGTCGAATTTAGATTTTTCAGATCAGGGCGACGAAAATAAGCGAAAGGTTTTTTGAGGACCCTTATTGAGGGTTGTTATGAATTTATATTCAGTATAAATGTCTGCTGCAAACGTTGTTTTGGAAATACGGGAAAAAAGCATTGCTGAGGATTATCATTGATTTTGGAAAAGAAAAGAGTCGGTGCTAATGACAAGTAATGCAATAACGAGCTGCCAAAATCTTTGATGTTCAAAGACCTACGTCAAAGATCTGCACTCTAGTTGTGCAAAAAAAAATTTTGGATAGTAAAAACAAAGAAATGAGAAATATGAGACAAGAATTTTGTCGCATTCCAATGATGCCAACTTTAATGACATCCGGAATTTAGGTTTTTCAGAATCGGGCTACAAAAATATGCGAACGGTTTTATAGAACTATATATATATATATATATATAAATGTCTGCTGTGAACTTTCTTCTGGAAATACGAAAAAAGCATCGCTATGGATCATTAGTGATTCTGGAGAAGACAAAAGTCGTCAATGACAAGTGATGAAAAAAAAATCTGCCAAAAAATGTCACAATGTTACATTTATCACATCAAAGATCTCCACTTTAGTTCTGCAAAAAAATATTTCGGAAAACAAAAATAAGAAATGACAAACATATAAAAATAATTTTTTCACATTCCACTTATACCAACTTCAACACCATGATAACGTGATTATTAAGGAGGCCCGATGAAAGCTTGCCGCACTCGATTACCCGACCTGAGAGTAACGGAGCTGTGCGGTGAATTATATCACCGGTAATTTCTTCGCGCGCGCTCACGATTCACACGAATGCCGTTGAAACCTAGAAAGAAAATCCCGTCGTCCGCGTCTATCAGCGCGTGCAATCGAAGAGGATCTTGCGGGAAACGAGCTGTGCCGAGCCCTGCAAGCCCCTTGGGTGGCAAGTCACAGGACCGCGGCCATTCTCCCTGGAGAACGAGATTGCGAGTAATTCTAATTGGTCGTAGACGAGAGTGAAAAAAAGAGCATTCAGCGTGAGTACTCGGGATCAGAGTCATTCTGCTCTTCTCGGCTTCCGGTCTGGCACGAACCGTAAGAAGGAACAAAAAAAAAGAAGAGGAAAAAAAACACTCTACCTAATGTCGAGCACTTTCACATTCCTCACGAGCGCGTCTACCGGCGGTCTGAATCTTTACGCGCTGTCGCCTCCGTATAATAGCGGGCAAAAATATAAATGATAAGAATACTTAAAAAAAATCAGCAGTAAAGCGAAAGAAAGTCATTATACTTGGCGTACCCTATAAAAAGGAGGTGTCCTTCCAAAATTAATTACATTTACCTAGAGGCCCGATAAAAAAATCGCCAATTACCGATTTTTTTTTTTCAGGAAACGGTTGGTGAAAAAAAACGCATTTTTTTTAACACAAAGGCAAAAATATTGAAAGCATTTAAATAAATAGACAGAAAAATAACAGAAATCCAAATCTCCATCTGCAATGAAAATCCAAACAGGTTATGAAGGTAACATTAAATACGAGTCGTTGACGATCGTCGATTTTTAAAATCATTTTTTTTAACAACGTGGCGACGAATTGAAACTCGAGCATACAAAGTCTATGAAAGTAGTCTTCATTTTCACGTAACTATTGAAAAATGAAGATAGATTTAAAAAAAGTGAGGTCGTCAACGACCTTAAAGGGGTTAGGCCCTTTACACTCTAGAGGCCGAAAAAATAGGCTTTTTGGGGATTTTTTTTTTCAGAAAAACTACAAAATAAATCGAGCTTACAAAGAAGGGTGCTTATCATATATATCAGTGACTGTATGCAATAATTGTTTTGAAGCGATTAATTTCACAATGGCGGCTGTGCAGCGTTTATCTCAAAACTGCATTTTTTAAGTTGGCCGGAAACATAACTCGGACAATTTTCAATTGATTCACTTGAAATGTTGAATATATCTTGAAATATACATTGTCTATGGAAGTACGTAGGATTTTTTTTTATATTGCATAGTTCAGTTGTCATTAACAAAATCTGACGATTTTTAGGCAATTTTTTCACTTTCCAAAACGGAATTTAAAAAATACTTTACGTAATAAAAATAGTAAAACGCATAATTTAGCCCGTTAATTATATATTTAAAAAATTAGCATGTACAGAATAAATCTGTACCTCGTATGCATTTTTTGAGGTTCATTAAAATAAAAATGAATAAACCGTCATTTGACTCAACTGAATCGCTACAACCTCCTTAAGAAACGCCTGTACTTTTATTTTGACGGATCCTTGAAAAAAAAAAAAACTGTGGCCAACTACCCCGGACCTACCCTATAGCTAAAAGGCGATACTATTAAAAGAAAATATTTTTGGAAAACGCGATATGACCCACCTACGAACGAATAGGATATGACCCACCTAGGTAGATGTAGCCCGTTAATGAAAGTTTCGTGTCACCCCTCCCGCGTTACCGATATCATCTCTGTGCGAATACCGTATCGTATATATTACATTTGTTCAAACCGCGGTAGGTGGGGGCCTCGTTTTTTCGCGATGTCTCCCTCGCTCTCCCCGCAAGTCCCATTGACCCGTGTCTCCAACGTCTTACGTTCGTTTTTCTCACACGGTTCTTGTACACGTATCGATTTCTTTTGGCGTAACCGGTAAGACGCGAGAGGATCCGTAGAAACCGCCGAAAGTGGGCCGATCGCACATGTGCCAGTCCGCATCCTTAATGGGACATATACGGTAGTTACGCGCAAATCGATGCTACATACACGTATACACGAGTGTGTATATGGAGCGACGTAACGTTTGCTTTCTAAAATAAAAATAAAATTTCGAATGAAAGCGAGGAATAAGAGGTGCCATTCGGAAAGAGAGCGTTGGGTCGCTTCCTTCTTTCGTGCAAACGTAAACGCCGAGGAATCACAACCCTCTGAATTCTCATTGCACACCCAACTTCTACCATGGCAATTGGAGGTTTTCCCAATCTTATGCCTCTCCTGAACTTTTTTTTTTCATGAATCGTCTGCCTCTGAATTAAACCTTCCAGGTTTCCAGAAAGTTGGAATGCAGGTAGCATCGAATATGAATCGACCTCATACAACACCTTGACGTACGTAAATTTGGCTAGGTCGATGACGTAAAAAACGTGTTGCGCGTGCCCGAGTACTTTGCCTGGGCTTTTTGAGTTCGATCTTTCGAAAAAAATTCAGCCGAACTATCGAGAGAGTTCTCATCCGAATGAGCAGTGGATCGACCCGCGTAGAAATGTTTGAGGGTTAGCGTGATCAGGTTCAGGCCCCAATCGGGCCGGAAGTATTTAGGCCCGAAATCAGGCAATACTGAAATGGCCCTACTGAGGCTTTACCCGATAGGTCCCTACCAAGGCATGCCCTGAAAAAACCCTACTGAGGCTTTCCATGATAGGGCCTTACTAAAGCTTTCCCTGATAAGGCCATAAATAGGCTTCCCCTATAACTACCTCAGCAGTCGATAGATACACATAACCTTTTATTTTCCACATGGAAACTTCGAATCGACAGCATCATAGCTTCGGAGTTTCGACGTATTCCTGAATTCCATGTAAAAAAAAAGGTGTTATGGACTGTCACGATAAAAAAACGTATGGAACTCGTATGCGTGTTAGAAGTTTTCGGCAGCTTTGTAAGGCGAAGAGAGAGGAATGATATATGAGATTATGCTTGAAAAATCTATAGCATGTTCGATAAAATTCTCTAATTATCACAATGATCTTAACTAATTGATATACTCAATGTGATACAACAAATGATCTCATACGTACGAGACCAGACAACGTCTGGTCTCTTATGCCATATCTGCTGCCAATATGTTACGAGCACTCGGTAGCATAGGGGCAGCGTGCGTAGCTACAGGTAGTTAGGTTCTAGGTTCGATTCCATATAGGCGGAATATTATCTTCGAAAAATATCATTTCAGAAGGCCAGGGAATGGCGAATTATGATACAAAATCATTGTAATAGAACTTTAAATTAGGTGTTTCATTTCATTTTGTATTGTTGAAATATTTCATGCAAATAGTATACTTGCATTTACAGTGTATATTGTAAGCAAATATTTATTCGAATCGAATCTTTATTTATACAATTTGAATATATTTAATATTCAAAAAGAATAGCCGAAACAAATAAGATCGTAGTAGGCCGTGAGACAAGGAAAAACCTATTTGATTTTAAAAAATCCTATTTAAATTAAATATTTTTTTAGCAGTGCAGGAAACCCTATAGCGGCCTGACCAAGAAACCCGATAAGGGCCTCATCACACAACCAGGTCAGGCCCATACGTGGCACAAGGTTACATTTTCTAGCAGGGCCCTTTCAGGCTGCCTTATAAGTGCCCAACCAGGGCAGCCAGGCAACCTGCGCGGGCCCTGAATCGGGCCCTAACAAAATTTCTACGCGGGGTGCGGTGCAGAAAGATCCGGATTTTCATCAAGTGGATACAGAGCAAGTGCACACACGTATGCGAAATACACCGACGAACGCGAGACACGCTCACAAAACCGAAAGGTGGACGGAGACTCATGTACGTACTAAGGCAAACTTTAATTATCGCCGACGAACCGTGCGGATTATCGCCTGCTGCCGGGATTTAGCGATTCTAAGGACCATGAGCACTCCTCGCCTCTCTGGCCTCGATCTACCGCGCGTCTTATATTCGCACTATCTCTGTCTCTCTTTCTCCTTCTCTCTCTCTCTCTCTCTCTCTCTCTCTCTCTCTCTCTCTCTCCTCTCTCCCCTCTCTCTCTCTCTCTCTCTCTCTCTCTCTCTCTCTCTCTCTCGATATATATCCTCCCTGTCACCAAGTCTCTTAGTCCGCCCGATATCACGTCCAGACTCCTTCAATGAGCCCTCCACGTACGTATATAGGTAGAGATTCTTCGTGCTATGGCAGGTTAATCCCGCGCTAGAAACTTCTGGTCTGGCAGAGTTAATATATTGGCAATGTAATTTATCGGCGACAGAGTGAATATTTTGAAGATTTGCATGCATATACCGCATATGTACAACGTCAAGGCTCCAAAGACTCTCAGTTAATCAAAGAAAAAAATTGAATGCTAAATATAGCGAAGCTACGCATTCGCGTCAGTCATCAGCCAATGATGTGACTCACTTTTAACGGAAAATATGTGGACGTTGAATGTACAGTGTTGGGGGGAATGTTGTCGAAATTTACATACTTAGAATGCAGTGAACATTAACTTTTGTGATCATTCCAAATTTTTTTGTCGGCGAATTTCCGGTACGAAAATCACCCAAACATCTTTCAGGCTCTTCATCGGAGCTCTATGATGTAAATCTGCAAATAAATATTGCAAATAGTGATGAAAATAAATAAATAAATAACAATTTCCATTGCTTGTCGATCATACAATCTTTGACGCCATCCGTGTCATTCAATTTGCACTTCGGGGTCTCAGTATGATGTCCCGTCACTCGCGCGTTGTTGCACCAGCTTGGACCACGAAATACATGATTTTCGGTATTGGGATATCGTCTAGATGGCGCACCGAAAATAATTCAATGGCAAGCTATAAAGGTGTTACAGCTTCATTATAGTTGGGTAGAAGTGTGTGTTATGCTTTGCGGAAAACTTGAATCAACGTGGACGAAACAATCACCAGCTCCCAGCCTCCATGAACTTACCATTTTGGAAGAATCTACAAAAAAAAGAGTTTCGAAATCAAGCAGCGAATGGAACGACAAAACGGTCCGAAAGAAAGAAAGAGTGAATCTTAATTTGAGAAAGTTCATTGAGCCTAATGCAAGAATCAATTATCATTTTGGATGACAGCAAGCATTTGGAAGACCCAAGCTTGCCACTCCACCTTGCGCTTTTTTTTGTAAACAGTGATCATTTACATTGCATAAGTCAAAACATATTGGAACTTCCTCCACCGCATACCAGAGAGAGGCAAGCTGGAAGAGAGTTCCGCTAAACCTTCGGACCCTTTTCATGGGAAAACTTGCTCGGTTTGGCTTTCTCCTAGTTGCCATCTCTCTCCAGGGGGGGGGGGATGTGGGCGACTTTGCTTTAATTCTCCTTTCGCATACTCGTGCTAAACTTGCCACTTACGTAAGCACTCGGGTATTTACGTTTCCGGTGAGTGGCACAAACGAGCAAGGTGAAGGTAGACGAAGTCAAGCGCATTTGGTCTGGTGTGTATTTGTCCTGACTCGGATATTCCGAAACTAGTTGAAACAAGAAACCCCTGGTGGTTTGGGCTTTTACGCGTCTTTTCCATGTCCGGGCCTCTTGAAGAGTCCGCCGTCATCTCAGGATAGAAAAAGACTGGAGGATGCTCTTGAAGCGAATGAAAACTTTAGACGCGCGAACAGAGTCGAAGAGTAAGACCTGAAAAGCCATTTGCTGCAGTTAACATGAACATTTTCGATTCTACTTCAATTGTCACAATTGCAATCATAAGAAAGGATGTTGATACGGACGCATGAAACGACCCTCAATTGATAGCTCATTTTTGTCCCGCTCGTGACCCGCGCTATCTTCGTTCTTCTTACACGAAGCAGAGGGCAGAAAATTTCACAAAGGAATGTGGACACAGTGGACGGAAGACAGGAGAACAGATGAGATGATTATGCCGGTGGATGGAAAGTCCAGCAGAGTGGAAAAAGATAGTTTCGGTTGGAGTTGCGGTGGACCAGAATGGGGTGGTACCTGACAAAAGAAAATAGAGGAAAAGAAGAAGGAGGAAGAAGAAGAAGAAGAAGAAGAGGCAGAAGAAATTGAGCTCTGGTGCACGCGAGGGGCAACGGATTGCTCGGAAAAGTTTTCGCACGACTTTTGTGTGGTCTGCTCTCTCGAAAGTGATGATGGTGGTGGCGATGGGAGTTGGTCCAGAGAGGGAGAGTACAAGAGGCTGTGAAGGTCGCTCCACTAGAGACATCGCAGGGTGGCTTTTTCCACTTGGCCAATACCTGTGTATGTGTGTGTGTGTGTGTTTGTGCGCGCACGAGCGAGGTTGGCTCCGCTATGCGGCTCTTTTGGAGGACGATGCGCACTCAATTTTCCAGGGCTTAACTGCTCTCCCGGTTTTCCACCGTACGGCGGATGGTCCAGACCTCGTATCTGGGAGGAAAACCAAGAGGAGAAGATCCTCTGAAGCCCAGTGGCATTTTACTTCTACCCTGGCTAGCCTTCCCGGCGGATATCAACTAGGAGCTTCTTTGCCGTAAAGTCCGCCAGTTTCTTTAACATTTATTCTTTACCGTATTCTCCTAACGTTTCTCCGATATATGACGTTGCGTTTACCGACGCTATTTCCACAACAATTAAATCGCTGATTTTCCAGCAAGCTACAGCCTTCAAGACTACCGCAGCGCCGCACTGTTAATCATTTATCAATAGAAATAACGGATTGATGAATGAGTACCTGATGTTTCGTTGCACCGGAAAATACCTTCGCACGGCTATCGGTTATATGAGACAAGAAAGGATTTACGTCGGTCCTCTACTGTCTCGTTGTTCTTTTATCTCATTTTTCTTTTGTCTCGGTGGAGAGATACTTGCCGTGACGTTCCAATCGAGAAAAGTGTCAAGTAGGATCTTTGCGACCTTAACACGTCCCGTGTATATTTATATATACACAGGCATGAATGTACGTTCGAAACCGGTAACTGGATGACCCGATAGACCGCCAATTAATCGAAGGCTACATTGAATGAGAACAGCCATGGCCAGCCAGAGAAAAGCTCCAATACTTACATTGGATCGTGATTGCTTTTTTTCTTTCAAAATCCTAAATAAACATATTCAAATCTAGACGGAAGAACGGAATTGCTCGTTCAGGCAGCTCTCTCCTTCAGATGTCGTTCTCAATCATATTTGTCTCTGCATACTGCTGCGTGGCTCGTATGAATTTGCAATACAGTTCATCGATTCCCGTACTGCAGGTACATTGAAACATGTTTCATGCACACACGGCAGGGTAACGTCTGTTTCGAACATACGCGAGCTGCATAAATCCCCTCCATCCGATTCCATTGATTGCTTTTCCGATCGTCTAGACGTAATATTAGAACAAAAAATAAATATTCCCTCGTGCGTTTTCGTGACTCAAAGACCCTCACTCTCGAGCTGTACGAGCGCGCAGTTTGGAACGGCGATAAGTCCAAAGCTCCGTAGATGAGAAACGATGGACGAGAGGAGGTGAAAGGAAACGTACGTGTGGAGGACACACACATACGTACGTAGAATTTTATATATAGCGGGACTGATGATAGCCGTACGTGTGCGAAATTGGAAGAGTGCCAGAAAGTTGGCCGTTTTCCACGGACTGTTCTCGCTGCTTCTTCTCCACCGCCCCTTTTTCACCGAGCTTGGGCCATTGTTCGCGGTGGCAATTACGCTGTTTCCGAAAACGAAGCCTCGTTGCAACGGGCGAACGTACAAGAGAGCGGCAAGGGGATACAAACTTTTTGTCATGGGCTCCCGAGCGAACACGAATGTTTGCACCACGTTGTACAGGAAACTATGCCGCGTTTCTCGAAATAAAGTAACAATGATAGTGGCCTGGCTTCAACATGGATGGCGGTGGAGTATGTGCGGTTGGATACTATACTGAACTCGATACCTTTTGTAACTGGCGCATATTATTTTCCTTCCCCCACGTGGAACAGCGCTCAGAAGTTTGATGAACGCTGCTGCTTTAATATAAGGTCAACTAATTATCAACACAGTGCTCGTATTTCGAGGTTGATTCAACTCCCTAATTCAGCCAAGCAATCACTTCGCAATGAGAGCATACGTAACAAGACGTCGTATTGGATTGAAACGTCGAACGAGAACTGCTAGGTCCAGTTGTCTTTTGTGTCGTTGCATCAAGCAGCAACCGCAAGAGGCCTAAGCTGGACTTACGCTAGATCCACTGAGCCCATCCGATGACACTGGTTCCACTACCAGCCTAATCTACATATCCCTAGGCAACTGTACAATGACTTGGTTATTAACCAGTGTTCGGCGAATGATGACTACGGTGATAATTTCCCATTATAACCGATCTCGACTGCTTGCAACATCCACAAGGGCCGATCCCTTTGCGAATAGAGTTGTACGTGATGGACATACTGGAAATCAACCTATCCAAGTTTTCGTGGATTACTTTGGACGTTCGGTCGACGATACGCATAACGCGATCAATATATCCGTTGAAAAGCCAAGGGAAGGGGAATAATTGATCAAAGCAAATGCCGCGGTTGATACCGAGAAAGGTAATTAATCTAGTTAATTAAAAGGCTAGTTAATCGATGCTCAAAGTTTAGATGGCTGCAAGAAAGGCAAACAGGAAGAGAGAGAGAGCTTGGGAAAATGACAGTCATCGACACAAGTATCGCAATAATCTCCTGATGAAACTACGAACATTTTTATGACAGTCAATCATGGTGATTGGTGATTTTACTTGATATAGACGAAGGTGTAGAATTGACAGAGTGGTTGAGGAATCAAACATTGAACGATGACTCAACTCGTGGTTCTGCGGTTTGTTATTGCCATTCGTATATGATACATCCAAAGTTTTGTCCATAATGAGCCAATATTTGGACAAACCACATGTACTCGGATCATATACGAAATAGTGTATATCTCCAACTACCGTGAGCGCATAATGCAGATAAACGGAGAGCGATGCGGTCGCCGCCGGCTTTTGACCCTATGTGTCATCAGTTTACGGAATATTGCACTTTGCACACATTTGCAAGACTGCACGTGACTTCCAGCACTTTGCACTAGTGATTATGCTTATAGGCAGATAAACAGTTGATTCCAGGCGAAACGTCACACACGATGAGCCCATCTTTATCGTCCAAATTCCAAATAAAGGAATTTGATACTTTACGGTAGTTTCGGTAACTCAGATTCGCCTCCTTGTACCGCAATAATCGTCAATATGGATAGAGTACACTCGTAACTCTGTGTTACAGTTTCGTTTCATTACCATTCGGTCGTCAATTAGATTTAATGGTCAATCCGCCAGTGCCTACAAAGTGTTCGCGTGCATACACGAGTCCGTGTCGCACAGGTATACAGCATGATACGTTTCGTTATCGTAATAACGCACTCAGCCTAAACTATAACGGTAGTCGTCAGCTGAGAGTATTATGGAGGCCATCGAGGCAAACTAACGCGTGCACGACCTCTCGTAAGTGCGCGAGTACGCGAAAACGTGTTGTATGTGCACACTGCTGTACGTACGAGCAACAACCATAAATCATACATAATTACATGGCCACAGTGCCTTGCACCCGTCCCCCTATCTCTCTCTCTCTCTGAGTTTGTACCACCACTATCTCTTTCTCTTCTCTCTTGCGGGCATACACACGCACGTGCATAAATTCACCATACCACTTTTGCTACGTACACTTTAACCTTTCAAATACGTTTCTTGTTTTCTTTCTCAATGTTGACCGCGGACCTTGCCAGCGAGCACGTTCCATACTCTACCAAAAAAAAAACTTGGAGACAGTTGACTCTGGGGAAATGATATCGCTTTGGGCTTTTCGCCGTAGCTCAATCCATCATCCCTTCTCACAGATAAGGTAAACTTGGCAGATGGTTTCACGTGATCCCACAGTTAGTAGATTGTATCAGAGGTGAATCGTGTCATCGTCAAACCTCCAGCAAGTGCCTTGATAGCCTCGTAGGTTTACTTGTGATGAACAATGTTGTTCGTTGGAAGCTGCGAGGAAAAAAAACCCACAGCAACCGGCTTGACGCCTTACTAGGTGTATTTATTATAAATAATGTTTCCGTATGGTAGCTGCAAAAAAGATATCCACATTCTTTCATCATCTTCGGTCCGAAAAGTGGTTTTGAGCTGATGTGAGGCAGCAGGCCACTGTTGCACGTTTCGCATCCTCCTTTCACTTGTTCTTTCGGCATCGCCTGTTGCCCCCCCAGGAGATCTGCCAGATTTTTGTTCACGTTCGTTGGCAGTTTGAATAGGATAACACGAGAATTTGCGGGAGTCTCGTTAGGACGCGGGTCGTAGCCTTCTCCAAAGACCGTTCCGTATAGCAAGTGTAGTTATTGCACGCCTGCATTGCAAGCCTGCAGAGTAATCTATAGTAGTTCCAAAGTGTACATTTGGGCTATAGTTGAATCTCATCAGGAGCGGCTCGTATAATCTTTCTCCTTTGACCTCATTGTGTCCCGGCGCCACGTACCGCGGTACTATCGTGCCTGCACTCGAAACACATACCATTTCGGGCGGAAAAACCATGTGCTTGGAGTAGGAACTCTGCGTGATCTGGCTCCACGAGGTCCGCGGGTTCATTCAAATGGAACATGTATACGGGCGACGAAACTTTACGAACGGACACGCACTAGATTACAAGGATTACAGACGTTGATCTCCATAAGCTTTTGAGGAACATCTCCGGTAATCCTAGTTGGTATGATTTTTTCAAGGCTTACACGCGACTGCAGTGCTTGCAGTCTGAATAACTCTTATGCCACGGTTAGTTCGAGAATTGGATTAGAAACCTTTGGTGATATCAAGAGTCGGTGGACCTGTAGCAGTGAAGACCAATCCAACCCATTTGTATCTCCTCCTCAGCTGCCACTCCGTTGAATTAGACAACCTGAAGAATGACTGTGCAATTCGCATAATGAGGTAAAAGTAGGTGGGCACACAGTTTGATATTCCATGTGTGGCGGTGCACGAAATTCCGGTACATGAAGTAGGCGTGCTGTCTCCTTCGTACGTAGAGTGAACGGGACGAGACCAAGAATAAAATACGTATTCATGGGGTCAGCTCCATATATTTATGCGCATTTAATCATCCAACCCCCCTCCCGCGCCGCATTCGCATGCACTATTGAAAGTACGTGAGAGGTACTACGTGCATTCTACCAGTTTCTGGCAGCGTGTATGAATAATTCTTTCTTTTCCAGAGGAAAACGTTCTTCCGGATTGAAGTTTAGGTCGTGACTGTCAGGGCTAAGTTTCTGGGGTGAACATTACGATGACAATTAAATTGTGGCAACGGGAACGTGAAAATGCCTTTTCATATGTCATTTTTGTGGTTGCCAACATCTTGGTGTTTTTATGTCACGCTTGGTGGACAGCTTGGATTCTTCTTTTTCATCCTTGTCGTCCAGGCCGAACAAGTTGCACGAGAATGCGCAGGGTACATCTCAACTTCGTCAAGGCCAACGGGTTTGCAAGGACTCTCCGATGCGCACAGCCGGAACCGACAGTCATATAGATATGTGTGCCAGATCGAACGAGTCGACGATCCCGAGGCGTGGCGAGCTTTCGTACATGTGTCTCCACGTGTATGTGCGTGCGCGCAGCCATAAAGATATACATGACTCGCGGTCGCCCACGTATCGCACGTGCATTCCTCTTCGAACGGAGTCACGAAGATCATAAAATAATCATATAACGATCCGATGAACTACCGGTCAAGTATCGGAAAAGAAGTCAATTAACGAGCTCGCTTTTACTGCTCGCAGTTGGTTGAAATTTCTTCTTATTCGATAGTGCCAATATTATCGGGATTGATAATCGCCGAGATGGTATATCGCTCAACTGTCGGGAGTGTCTTTGAATTCTTTATGGTATTTTCGACCATCATTCATTCGCACAGTGTAGGCAATAAAATTCTATAAATATACGTCAAAGCTTGTCGAAACTAACAAATATCGACATGCCTCGAGAAATTTCGCGGAGCATCGTAAACATCGAGCACAAAAGTAATACCTTCCGAAGTGTAATAATACCCCCAGAAAATGTGGTGTAGTGTAGCCTAAGAATGGACACCACTGTGATGGCCGAAAAATATCGTTCGTTCCGCATTTTTTTAATCACTAGATTATGTATTTGGAATTTGAAAAAAGGTATTTCATTACGCATACATTAAGGGGTTAGGCCACTCTAGAGGCCGAAAAGAGCTTTTTGGGGATTTTTTGGAGAAAAACTATAAAATAAATCGAGATTACAAAAAAGGGTGTTTATCATGCATATCAGGGACTGTGTACAATCATTTTTTTGAAGCCATTAATTAAAAACTGGCGGCTGTGCAGCGTTAATCCCAAAACTGCATTTTTTAAGTTGGCTGGAAACATAACTCAGACAATTTTCGTCCGATTCACTTGAAATGTTGAATATATCTTGAAAAATACATGGTCTATGGAAGTACGTAGGATTTTTTTATATTGCATAGTTCATTCGTTATTACCAATTATCTGACGATTTTTTAGGCAAGTTTTTCACTTTCCAAAAATTTGCCTAAAAAATCGTTAATAAACAAATGGACCATGCAATATAAAAAAAATCCTACGTACTTCCATAGACAATGTATTTTTCAAGATATCTTCAGCATTTCAAGTGAATCGGTTGAAAATTGTCTGAGTTATGTTTTCGGCCAACTTAAAAAATGGAGTTTTGAAATAAACGCTGCACAGCCGCCATTTTGAAATTAATCACTGTAAAAAAATTATTGTGTACAGTCACTGATATGTATGACAAACACCCTTTCTTGTGATCTCGATTTATTTTGTAGTTTTTCTGAAGAAGAAAGGATCCCCAAAAAGCCTATTTTTTTGGTTTCCAGAGTGGCCTAAGGTCTTAAACTTATTATGTGTACATTTTTATTGGCAAAAATTAAGGATTAACAAGTTTATTGAGGTATCATAGAACCTCTATAAAAATGTGACAATGGTTGGTATGAAAAAATGAGAATAACAAAATTTTACGATCTACATAAATGTAGATCTCTTCGTACGTAGCCGTTTTTGGGAACAAAAAAATCAGAAAATGGCCGATGTTAAAAAAGTGTAATTTTGGCGAAATCTTTACGTATATTCGAGGACTTAAAAAATACACAATTAAAATAAACGACTACGTACAACGATAGCTACTGCAACTACGGATTTTTTTTCCAAATTGAAACTGAGCAATTATAAATAGATTTATGATTCCGGCCAGGTCGTGAAAAAACGCGATTGAAAGTTTAGTATACGTAAATCATCGCGCTCCTGTTCTTTTTCAAACTAAAATTTCGTTTTTTGTATGGGGATATATGTAGTACATATACTATTTACGTTTTTGCGGTTCTATATATGAACATGTGTATGCACGTATGTATATACAAAAGTACGGGTACATTCAGCAGCGATTTAATTGAGATCGATCATGCGACGTTTCAATTAACGTTGAGGGTTCATAGGGCAAAACGGCTGGTCCTATATAGGTCTGTCCGTGTGTACATCCGAAGGGTCACTCGTACGACAGATATATCAACGATTCTCGTATATATCGGCAGTACGTGTATTTGGTGAAATTCTCATTGTAAGCTCATGCCATCCTGCTTTGACATACGTGTATATATATATATATATATATATATCGTGACCGCTTTCGCATGATGCAGAGCGTCAATATTGCTGGACAGCTGTACAGAGATTGCACGTTTCTACAACAATGCTTACACTTCTGCTAGCCGCGTTAGGGATCCTCTCTAGGAATCTCGTAATTTTCAATGCATGTATATGCACATACGTGCTGGCTAATACGTTCGCGCCTTGGCCCCCTCGTTGATATTCAATGTGGTCATTTGCAGTGACATGCCTCAGAATTGTACCGTCACGATCGTGTTAATGGATTTTAACGAGGCCAGGGCAGTTAAACGCTGACCCGAAAAGTATAACTTTGAGGAAGCCATGGGGGTTTTTTAAAAATATTCTCTCGCTCGAAGGCGATCTTATTATGACGTTGAAGTTTGCATCGTTGGCACGCAACAAAAGTGATTTTTTTCTTCTATTTCTCAAATTGTCTTTGGCAGATTTAAGCTACAAAAATAACGCGAACTTTTTTCACGCTTCATACTCAGCGATCGACAAACTAAATCTGCAAAATATAATTTTGTATAATAATGAAAGTAATAAAGAGAGAAAAAAACGTTGCCTTCCAAAGATGCAAACTTCAACCCTATATCTTATTGCTAATTGACATACTTTTTGTATTTTTATATCGCAGGGTGAAATTCGTTGCTTAGGTCTTTCATGTGCCAAAGGCCTGTCAAATTGTCAAATGATCATGGTAAGGAATTTGGGAATTTATCCACGCTGATGATGATTCGGCCAATAAGAGTGTTTTTCTTTCTACTGGAAACAACGAAATTTCGGGTGCCAGAAAAAAAAAGTTAATATGAATTTTATCCAAAGCAAAATCGCGAGAGTATACGATCTGGGAAGTACATCTCGGTATTTTATCGCTCCTGATGAAACGCCGTTCGAATTTACTCCGTGAAAGCTTTTAGCAAAATATTCGCCGCATCGATTCGCGTGTACACCCACGAGCCTTTAAATCGAACACGCTCGGATCATCGGTGAATTGCGAAAGGCGACTATATACGGAATAACGAGAATCACGGAGAAATGTACGAAGGAAGATTCAATTTAATCGTGTCTTTCACTGTGGTCACGTGACACAGTGCTCTTTCACTTTTGACCATTCGTATTATCCGTTTTTTGTTAAGGAATTATTTTCTTATACGAGATCTCGTGATTGTACATCTAGAGAGCGAGAGAGAGAGAGAGAGAGAGAGAGAGAGAGAGAGAGAGAGAGAGAGAGAGAGAGAGAGAGTCCAAGAAGATTGCCCTCCACCGAGACTATCGCGTGTGGCGAATGATTGCATTGTAAATCGTTAAGGCAAAATTCTATACACGGAAGGAGTCGTTCCATTAAAAAAATGCTATTGTATCCAAGAGAGCGATTCGAAAACTAATCGAAAAATACTGATCGGTGTGGCGAACGTATGGTGCAGCTGTTGATCAACGTTTCGTGATGAGGTTGAAGTTTGCATCGTTGAAATACGACGATGCGAACTTTAAAAAAAAATTCTTTTCACTTTTAAATTCAAATAAATTCAAATAAATAAAAATTCTTATTAATTTTCAGTGTTATTCAAAATAATATTTTGCAAATTTATCGTAGATAGCTAAATGAAAATCCCAAAAAATGTTTGCGTGATTTTCATAGCTCAAATTTGCCGAAGAAAATTTTGGAAATGAACAAAAAAAAACATCATTTTCGTTCCATTTCAACGATGCAAACTTCAACGTCATTGTTTCGTGACCCTCCGCAGAGTTGCGTGTATTCTCCAAAATCAATCTATTATTGTAAAAGCAGTGATCTTCGGCATCTTTCGCAAAGTAAAATTCAACATCGTGATTTCCGATTCGGGAATCGCGCGTGGGCGAAAATTAAATTCATTCAGCGCTGCATCACTACGGGGAAATTTGATGACGCGGAGGACACAAATGGTTCGTCGTGAAAGTCTGAACGAGGGTCGTACAGAAGTACACTGCAAAAACTAGGCGTGTGTAACGTGTGTTCAAAGTATGTAGAAGTAACACAACACAAAGGCTCGACACGCGTTTCAGTGTTGATCCTACACACTTTTATTTGGTAACGCGTAATGCGTGACAATTACACACGTAATGCGTTAAAATTACCCACGTGAGTGTGCAATTTTTACGCATTAAATTATTACACACTTTCGCAACTGTCCCCATCAATAACACGTTTATTCGAATACACATAAAGCGTGTGAATCAACATATAAGACGCATATTTATACACATTGGACGAAACAACACGCGTTGATAGCAACACACGAGCAAAAATAACACGGAAAAATGAACACAGTTTAAGTGTATTGATTGCGAGTGTCAATTTTTTCTTGCGTTTAAAATATCATAATCATGTCATAATGTTTAAAATGTCATAATCATATGTTTAAAAAATCCCCTTTGTTACAGCATCACGTGAAACTCATTAGTTGATTTGACATCAATTGATTAACAGGTTAATGGAAGACCACATGTGATCTTAACTTTTTGTTTCATTTATAGATAATTTTTGAGTTTGTCACGTGGAAGAACCTGAAATTGGAATCTATTTTCCAAAACCTCGATAGCTGCATTGAATCTTCAGCGACGTATTTTTGTTTCGAGGCCAAAACCAATAAGCAAAAAATAACCGTCATCGTGAAGCTGTATGAGAACCTAGCCTATGCGAAAACAAGAAAAACAGTGACACCTTTCATACGTACTACTGAGTAATATATAAGTACTGTTGAGTTCAGTTCAATAAATGCATATATTTCGGCAATAAAAAAGCTTTTGTTATTCAATTTATTATTCCGACGCATCCAATCTATATACAGTACTGAAAAAATAAGTGTGTTGTTTTTACACACTTTGACTGTGTAAATGGCTGTAGACACTTTTCACACGTTTTAACGTGTGTAAGAAAATAACCCACGTAAGTGTGTTGTTTGAACGCATCTATCCGTGTTATTTTTGCCCACACGTTAAAACGTGTAAAACGTGTATACAGCCATTGACACCCGTGCAGAAATGTTGGCAGGGATACAGCTGGATTCTGACTTGTATCCCGGGCTCCCAGTTGGGATCTAGTCCGATATCGGATCAGATTCGAAGACTAAATGTAAGATCCGTAAACTGGATTCCATTAGGGATCCAGAACCGGATCCTTTAATGACTCTAAATAGATTCTCCATGGAATCATTGAGGAATCTGGGAAGGATCACGGGTGAATACAGGCTGAAATAAAATGTCAAAAATGGAATTATGACATGTTAAATTTATTATAAAAATAAATAACATTTACAAAGTTTTGTTGCATTAAACTATCAATAAAAAAAAAATTTGTCCAAAGATTCAAATAGCAGATGGCGCTCATCGCGAGATTTTGATGTGAATTAAAAAAAATTCACATCAAAATCTGTGAATGCAAATGTATTGACAAGAAATTATAAATACAAAAAAATTCACAAAATTAGTTGTGAATTTTTTCGTATTTAAGACAAATTAAAATCAAATTCAAAATGATTAGATTAAAATTTGCACCAAAAGTGAGTTTGTACGTATTTTGAGAGAAAACATTGCCTCGAGGCAAAGAAATTTTTGCATATAACTTTTTGTGCGAACATTTCTTTGCCTCAACACAATGTTTTCTCTCAAAATACGTTTACACTTGTGGTGTAAATTTTAATATAACTGTCGTGAATTCGATTTTTATTTTCTTCAACTTGAGGAAATTCACAACTCATTTTGTGATTTTTTTCATATTTATAATGTAATATTTTAAACTCACAACTTTTTTTGCAAAAATTTCTTTGCCTCGACGAAATGTTTTCTCTCGAGATACGTAAGAACTCACGGTTGGTGTAAATTTTAATCTAATCATTGTGAATTTGATTTTAATTTGTCTTAAATACATGTTTATACCCACCGACATGTCGGTGGGTATAAACAGAGACTTATTCCCCAAAACCGGTATCCCGGTTAGAATCCAACTTGCATCAGTATCGGAATATGTACGACGAAGATGGCATAATTTTGAAAATTTTGGCATCACGTGTATTTTCGGTATTACTATGTAATTCCTATCTATAGATAGGAATTTTATAGATAGGAATCTATAGACAGAAATTCCTATCTAAGATAGGAATTCCACCGAAATTCCTATCTAAGATAGGAATTCCTTAGTAATACCGAAAATACACGTGATGCCAAAATTTTCAAAATTATGCCATCGTCATCGTACATATTCCGATACTGATGCAAGTTGGATTCTAACCGGGATACCGGTTTTGGGGAATCCATGACAAATCCTGATCGGGATTTGATCGGGCATAGGGTATCCCGGTCAAAATGTCTGCACGGGCACTTTGTATTTAGTCCCGCATGTCTTCCATCATAAGCATCGACCAATGAAAACGTGTCCATCGCGACTTATATGGATGGAGGGTGCTGCCATGGGTGTGCCAAAACGTAGGGAATAATCTAATATCAACAAAGCTTTGGCGTCCACATTTAATTTGTATTCGGCAAACACATAGCGAAGATACTGACGATGCTGAAGTTTGCATCGTTGGACTGCAACGAATTTAATTTAATTTGGCACATTTCACCGACAAAAGTTCATAAATTATTTTTTAAGTTATTTATTTAGCGATCTATATTATGAATCTATCAAAAAGATCACCTATAACAATAAAAATATGGAAAATAAAATGTAAAACGAAACTTTCTTCAACACCATGAGATACTGTATAGATGAGAGGTAAAATGTGCCTACAATGTGACGGCTCCAGATATCCATTTTCATCAAGCACCCTCCTCCCGCATCGATAAATCGAAGAGTAACATCATCTCTCAATTGCCATGTCCACCTGGTGGGACTACCTTATTTTCGTCCCCAAAGGTGTTTATCGGCAGAGTAATGTTGAATGACGAGGTTCACTGGACTGGCGAGCGAAGACACGACTATTTCGCAACTGCCCAAACGACGTCGTATAACAAATGAGCTCGTGTAACGAAGCTACGCGTGGTGTATACGAAGCGACGGAACAAGAAATTTAATAGGCTCCAAAGTCTCACTCATCCTCCGCAACGATCGCGTTCTCATTGCACTTTCTCGTTCGATGAGCTCGTGATGGGGGAAGCAAAAACTATGCGCTCTTCGACTCGTCTGTACACCGAGATACACTGCAACGAGCAGTGAAAGGACTTTGCATAATGGCCTCCTTTTTCCCTCTCGGCCGAGTTTCCTCAGGCTCTCATGGCGATCCTTGCTTTTTTGTTGCGATTAACACCATTTGATTCAGCTGTATTCTGTATGGTGATCGTATGGGTCACTATGGAATGAAACAATCCAAGCTGTGACCTAAGATTGAACAACATATCAGGTAGGAAAGTGAGCGCCTCCTTCACTAGAAAGACTAAAGTTTCAAGCCACCTTGCCATTGAACAACTGTGCCCAATTTGATTACGACTAAGGGGCTACATCTACCTAGGGACCCGAAAAAATCGCCAAATTCCGATTTTTTCTGGGAAACGGTTGGTGAAAAACAAACGTAGTTTTTAAGCACAAAAGTACATATTGAGAGTTAAAAAACATCACTAAAACATACAGAAAAACATGGCCGTCGGCAGATGATGATATTTTTTCACAACGTTTGGCGGTGGACACTCTCCAGCTTAAACGATCCATCCGAAATCTAAAAACCAAACGGGCTATCCAAGTTAACAATAAATACGAGTCGTTGACGATCGTCGATTTCCAAAATCATTTTTTTTTAACAACATGGCGACGAATTGAAACTCGAGCATACAAATTTTATGAAAGAATCGTCTTTTTTACGTAACTATTCAAAAATGAAGGTCGATTTTGAAAAAGTGAGATCGTCAACGACCTTTAAATGTATGTCATTGTATCTCCTGTAAATTTGGAACCAATCCATCAAGTGGTTCTCGAGATATCATGTCCACCGACATTGACAACAGTGTTTCGAGAAAAACGCGTCTGAAGTTTGCAATAATTTTAGTTGTAGTTTGCTACCGCTCGCCCGGTCGACTGTTAGAGGCTGCAGCTCATTCAATTTTAGGAATATTTCAATGACATTTTCAGGGAATATAGCCAAAAGGTGATGATAATAATAATGAAAATAATTTCGGAAAATACAGTTTTTTGCACCTGGGTAGCCCGTTAATCGGAATATCCGATGAAGATTTTGTTCGAAGGACACTTGCAGTCGTTTGTAACCTAAACAAAGTGCAAAGTGGGCTTTGAAAGATTCTAGGTCGGTTGCCACTTGCCGAAACGACCATGCGGAGTAAAAGGAGACAGTGGTCTTCCTGAACATCATGCAACTTGACAATTAAATCCAAGCTACGAAAGCAGTCTTCCTCTTGTCGTTCGCAACACACTGCTATTGTTGCGTGAGAGTTCTCCGCTCAAAAAGCCGCGGCCGAGATTGAGAGTGATTCCGCGCAGTTAAGATCACACGTCGGAGAACTGGAGCGTCGTTCAGGCCCGTTCACCTAATCACTCGAGCACTCGGTCTCAGACGGCACTCTCGTATATGGAACTCCAGAGTGAAAGGATGATGCTACATCGCGCGATGTACATACGCTCCGAGCGCGGAACGCTCTGAACTTTCGTTCCTCGTCAGGATTCGAAAATATGTAAGTGGAGTTGAATCCCCCGTTCGCGGATGATGATAATCCAAACGTGCCAGGTAAAAGTTCGAGTTTCTAATGCTCCTGGTGTGCGAGAAGCCACGGATCGTGGAAAACCAGTTGCGTTTCAGCGGACATAGCTCTTCTCTTCCTATACGCAATACCGATTCCTGAAGCTCGCAAATGAGCTTGCGGTTGACCGCCAAATTGATCAACTCGCGTGAAGTTTTCGCAAACGCACATACGCCCTCGCAATGGTAACGTTGCCATGTACCTAGCTATCGAATAAACGTCCCAGAGTGAAAATCACAACCGCGACTAATCGCGGCATCCATGTCCGCATAAGTTCTGTAACAACAATGTGGCTTGTGCGATTGGAAGCTTCGTGATACACGTAATTAGAGGGAACGCGGACGGCGGATTGATGGAGTACTTCAGTGTTCGCGTGCGGTACGGTGAAGAGTTTTCGCCGTTTAATCCATCCGGCCGGAATGTTCGTTATTGGCTAATTAAGCGCAAAATTACACCGAAAATTCGAGGCAGTTCCGCTGTCGCTCGGGGGGGGGGGGGGGGGCAGCTCTGTGATGAAAATTACCAAGGATATACTGGATTACTGTTATTACGTAGATTCGTAGTGATTTGTACAGTTCGTAAGCGATATGCTTTTGTGTTTATCGAGCGATAAAATGAAAACCCATTGCGAATGTATGGATATTCCGAATTTTGGCAATTACCGTCCGTATGCGGCAGTTCAAACGACTTCGGATAGGATAATTACTTCGTACCACGTTAGGTACTCAATTACACGCTTATCGATACGATTCTGACGTTCATAGGGCTAATCGCTTGATCGAAAATCGATTAGGGCGCCGAGTTCATCGTTTTCACGTTTATCTGAGCTCGCAGGAAGATTAGTCGAAACCTTATCCCGCTCGTGAGTGAAAATCTCGGGTTTGGGCTGCGGGACTGGAAAATTATGCGGGAGCATAAACCCCTCGCCGTAGAGCCTCCGTGCACGCGTGTGTTGGCTGCAACGAGACTCGTCAAAGTCATGTACCGTAAGAGCACCCGACGTAACGTTATGGCCGTGCGGGAAGAAGATAGATTGCCCTCGTTTACATCCGTTGAATATATATAGGCAATGGACATTTTGTACACATTGTGTCTGGTTAATGTTGGCTATCAGCACTCCCGGCTGTTTTGAAGAACGGTCCTTCGATTCGTTTTTAAGGGGCTATGTGGACGCTGAAAATTTGGGTGATTTTCGGGAATTTTTCGGAAGAAAAGTATTCATTTATATATTTCGGAAAATTAAGAATATATTTGGCTATATTCGACCTATGTTACGTAATTTTTTCATAGAAAAATATTGAGATCCAAGCGACTTATGCGCTGTCTCGGAAGCGCAAAAAAAAGTTCCTCCACTGCTGACATGATTCCGGCCGATTGAGTAGCTGAAACCGAGAAAGGAAAAAATTTCGTTAAACTGGAAGGTATTTTCTGTACAATGACGTAGGATTTTCGAAAAATATCAAAATCTAGCAAAATGGCGTAGCTGTGAAAAAAAGTCTGTTTTCTTGCCTATGAAATGGTCGTTTTTTTCAATGCCAAATCGTCAATTTTCATCCAATCAAAAATATCCTACGTTATTGTAGAGTAAATATATTCAAGAGTACTCAGTTCAAATTTCAAGTCAATCGGATAATTGCTCTTTGAGTTAGAATGTCAGCAAATTTGAAAAATCTCATTTCGAGAAAAACGCGGTTGAGGAGGTTGGAGTGTTAGCTACAATCCAAGGTTAAATTTAATTTAAAAAAATGCGTGTTATTGTTCAGACTACACTGAACCTTTACGAATTTTTTGAACTTTTTTCACCACCAAACACCAGAGATAAAAAATAGTTTAATGTATGTAATTAACGTGCGGTTCGATGGGCAAGATTTTCACACCAAACGTTATGTATGTAATTTGTTTTGTTATTTAGCACCAAGGTAAACCATTTCTAACAACGGACTCATGCAAACTGAACCTTTGTAAACATGTAGAAAAAAAATCCTCATCTCGCCCATCGTAAATCGTGGGCCAATAATCTCGTGACGTAAATCTGAATCGGCATAATTATAAATTACTCAAAATTTCATTGTGAATTGTATAAAACATTCGTTGTCGTAGTTTTTGTCATAATAATCATGGATAATGTTATACGTTTTCAAGTTGGTAGAAACACAAAAGTTTTTTTACTTTCGTAATAAAAATATTAAAATGCAAAATTTAATTATATATTTAAAAAATTAGCATATACAGAATAAATCTGTACCTCGTATGAATTTTTTTGAAATTCATTGAAAAAAATGAATAAACCGTCATTCGACTCAACTAAATGGCTCCAACCTCCTTAACAATCGATTTCTGCAAGATAAAATGATTAGAGATACGGCTTTAAATTTTTTACAGGATATTCTTGAAAGTATAAACTGTCGACAAAGGTAAAAAAATCGATTCTTTTAAAGTGTCACACTGGTACAGCCCCTCAAATCGACAGGTGACTTTAGGCTGGGGACAGTCTTTGCAATGACTTTTATAGTAATATGCTTCCATCGAACCGAAACCACTTTCGAAGACATTGAAGTTTGCACTATGTTGGGTACCAGGACCATTGGCTACCACTATGAGGGAAGCCGGCGAAGTCGAATGTCCTCAGAGTCACCCTTCCGCGCATGCATAGATGAAAGGTAATTTTCCAACGGTAATTGCGTAGGTAAATTTCTTCGAGAGCGAATATTTTGTTCCCTGGGGTTTAGTTCCACTGAATCCACTTTAGATTCCATTCCGCTTTTTTTTTTAAATTTCTCTACGGCATTTTTTCATTCCGCTCTATCACGATGCGCAGAACCCGCGACTATTATTCGGGCAATTATTCCGAACGATTCCTTCGGACATGAAATACCGTAAAATGGGGCTACTTTGTACAAGTTTTGGAAGTTTTTTGTAGGTAACTTTTTTTTAACATCCTTAATTTCAATTTTTTTTGCTTCAATAGAACAATATGTCTTTTGGCTATGAAATGAATGATAAGAAAGTCGAGACCCCCCCAATTTTATATTTTAAAAAAAGTATCAAAATAACCTCGAGGGTGGGGTTTCTCTGACAAGGCATTGAATTACAACTTATGTCAAAGATTAAGGGTTACTTTGACATTATTTTCATTAAAAAAATTATGAATATTTTTTGCTTTATACATGGGATTAAATGAAAAACAACGATTCTTTACAATCAAATTGTCATCGTTATTAAGGAAACGTTTCACATCATATGGTAGACACTTAAGGGGTAAGGCCGCAGTAGAATTTTCAAGAATTTTTTGAAACCGATTTTTTTCGCTAAAACGGTGCTTTATCATCATAAGAATAAGTGACTATTCGATTTATAGCAAGAACATTTTTTTTCGCCGAGTTTAAGCGTATAACGTAAGCCCACCTCTGGCACGGCCATAGAGTACCTAAAACTTTAAACGCGTTTTTCTCTAAACAGCTTTTTTCCAATTGGCGTGACAAATAACTTCAACAATGTTCACTCGATTTACTCCACATTTAAAAGTTATGTTCCTAATTGCATTTCGCAGAGAAGTACGTACGGAATTTCTGATTAATCGAAAACTTTTCATTTTATGAGCAGTTTTATACGAAATTTTTCACTGAAAATTCATTCAAATACCTACAACTTTTGAATAAAACAATATTTTTTAAATTCCTTACGTCCTTCTCTAGGTATTCTAATGTAGATTGACGAGAATTTTTGTTTTTTGTTCTAGGTCAAAAATTGTAGATGTTAAATGTCACGCCGCGGAGCGCCTAAAAAAAAGATAACAAAAGAAAATATTAGTAGTCGGCCATTTTGTACATCGAAAAAAAAATACATATATTTTCTAACAGCTTGATATTCATACTAAATAGATGTGTAATTAATTTTATGAGTGAATCACTTTTTCATGCGAAAAAAATGGTTAAATTCGCACATGATTTTATACCCGTTAACTGTGGCCTAACCCCTTAATCAGTCTTATAATTATCATTGAAATCAAAATTAATTTGAACATTGCAATCAACTTTAGCAACATTGTAATAAACTTGAACAACCAATTTGAGCAACAATGGAAAAAAAGTATTTTGGCGTATTATGGCGCTCTGTTAAAATAGCCCCAAAAACTGTCAAAGTTATCCTAAATGTCCATTTAACCCCGTTTGATGGTAATACTTAATCGGTCGCTAGCGCACCTCGTTAAGAAAACACCGAGTGAGGAGCGACAATCACTGGAGCGTTTAATCACAATGTCATTCCGATATCTAACGCTGCTCTATGCATTTACAGACTAGGGCATTTAAAATTCGCTTACCGAACACTCGAGTATCGTAAGTTTCCTTTTTTTACTTTCCACTTGGAAAGTAATTCTGAGAGAAGACTAGGGAAAAAAGGTAACCCATTCGCGAACGGGAGAAATTCAATTTGGGTAATGTCGGCTACCGAGTTATTCGAGGGCTCCGCCACTTTAATGCAACAGGGGTGTCTTCGTCCGCAGCAATCGCTAGACGGTTGCAGTATGCTCCGTTTCGTAAAGAGAATACTTAATCTTTCATTATACGCGCGCGTGTATAATTTTTTTTATTTCCTGAATTCCAACGTATATCCTTGCGGGTTTTTACGTTTTATCCTTCCCAATGCTATCACTTCCTACCCGTACTTCGCTGATTTAACCTCACATCCGTTGCGTCTACAGCCGTCCTAAGGGGGGAGAGATACCTTTAGGCGAGGAAAAAATAGCTGATTTTCATGGTTAAAAAAAGAACACTTTTTTCACCATTTTTTAGGCATATCATTAATCGTTAAAAATAGCGGAGGTATGGCACGGTCGTCTAAACGGGTTGCGGCGGATGTTGTCATGTGACACGTAGCTTCGGCGGGACTAATCTGAAAAAAAACCAGCGAATATTTTTCTTTCTTTAAGACTCATACGCAGAATATGAAGCAAGAAAGAGTGAGAAATGTTGAAAATCGATTAAATGGCACGCTTTGAAACAAGAAGATTGGATTTTCCGAAAAAATAGCTAAATTTTGCAATAAACTATTTTTTTCAAAAACATTTGGGGTCATGTTTTAGACAATAAGGTTACAAAGATCTATATCAAATTTCATCGGAATCAGTCATTTCGTTTTAGAGCTATACGTCACGCCAGTTTTGAAAATACAGTTTCGAAGACTGTGCCATAACTCCGCCATTTTTAAAGATTAATGAAAAATAAAAATGACCATGTGACAGCCAGAAAAGCCAAAAGAAATAAAACATACCGTAAGTCGAAAAAATGGTGGAGAAATATTTTCTTGAAAAAAATCATGAAAATTAGCACATTTTTCCTTCGCCTCAAGGTATCTCCTCCCTTAAGGGGCCAGTCCACTTTGGAGCCACGGAAAAAAGGCTATTTTCTCGATTTTTTTGTTTGAGGATTTTATAAAAGATATGAATATAAAAGTTGTTGGGCTTGATAAATAAAGTCTTGAAATACATTTAAAAAAAAATTTGATTTATTTTTATTCATTTTCAAGTACAAAAACTATAGTTTAACGTAACGCCTCAAAAATAGGTGGGCTAGGTAGCTACATGACAACTCGGCAACGGCTTGTCTGAAACAAAAAAATTAAACTCCATTAGATTCAGTATGACACCAGCTACAAAATGACTTTCAGATATAAAGTTTTATCAAAAAATAAAAAAATGGCAGATGAAAAACGAAAAAAGTAAAAAAAAAACGCGTTTTTTCGCAGTTTTTCGCAAAAAAGAGTTAAAATCAAAACTTTAAAACCATCGAAGGTCATTTTGTTGCGAATCATGTTTACAATATGTGGTTCAAATTTCAAGAGAATCGGTTTATTAGTTTTAGAGATACGAAGAAGCTGGATTTAGAAAACGTTGTTTCGAGAAAAACACGTTTGAAGTTTATACTATGAAAAACTCTTACCTCAACTCAATCGGCAATTCCTGCACCGTACAAAATCCCTTCCGATTGCTCATTATCGTCGATTTCTTCAAGTCTTGCTTGCTTTCGATGTATTGAAATTTTCAAAGTGGACTGGCTCCTCAAGCTACACTATACTGCATTTGCCGAGGGTATGGGGAAAGTGTCGAAAACCCGCACCGGTAACTACGGCTCCGTATTCTTCTGATACCCTGGTGCACAAACGTTTTCGTTAAGTATCTACACCAAGGTCTCTGAAGTATTGGCCTCCCGCTGACTGGTTGATGCGCCAGCCGGTGCACGGCTAATCGGTCACCGCTCCGAGTATCGGCCATACAAAACGCCGCTCAACTCGAAGTACCGCCGCAGCCGAACCCCGACTGCCCATTCACCAGTGTCGGTAACACATGCGCGCCTATACACACACACACACACACACACACATGCATATATATATAGAGTAGTGGGTTGTAACGATTCCAACCGAGCCAACCCATGCAGAAATGTGTTGAGGAGTCCCTTGGCCCTACCACATCCCTATAGGGATTCGATAGGGACGTCACACGTAGGGAGTCCACATTGGAATCCAAAGTGCAAGTGAAGTTTGCATCCTTGGTACGCAACGAAAATACTTTTCAATTCCTTAGTTTTTATTGCCAAAAATCGGAATTAGTAGATTTAGGGATGCAGTTCGCAAAACGACGACCCTAAAAAAATGTTCGCGTGATTTTGAGAGCTTGTATCTGCGGAAGAAAATCTGGGAAATAAAGAAAAATATATTTCGTTGCATTCCAATGATGCAAACTTTAGTCTTAAGGCCTTATTAACGCGATTTCGTCGATTTTCGAAGGTACTCTTCTAGACGCGGTTAAAACAAATGACGCTTATATTGACAACATTTTTTTGCAGATCACTTACGCACATGGTTCAGTATATATAAAAAAAAAAAGAAATCAGAAATATTAACAAATGGCGGAGATATTATATAATACAGGAATGTATTTTTTTTTGCGCGCGCGTTGATGGTGAAATTTCTCGGCGTCGATGTGGGCGTTTGAAAAAAAATGAACATATTTATAATTGCATAATGAATGTATCTTCAGTGTGAACCAACAATATTGTTAAAAAAAATTATTATAATAAAAATTCGAAACTTTAAATTTTTACTCAATTTTCGGTCGGTATGTATATATATTTTTTTTGATTAATTGCAATTTTTGTTTCTGTGCTTCACACGATAGGTGATGATGCTAAGAATATGTTGTAAACATTTGAAAGCGATCTGAACCTTCGTTCAAGAGTTAGAACTTTCACAAGGTTCAAAAAAGTGAATCGTGGAAAAACGGCTTTGAAGTTGGCGGTCCGGCCCGTCGCGCGGTATCTTTTATATATGCAATCTTACCTTATTTTCGGAATTTTTCAATTCTGTGAAGCTTAAAATATTCCTAACCGTTCAGGCTAATGGAATAAAAAATTCAAAAAAAAAAAAAAAACTGAAAAATTTTGAAATTTTTCGCGTATATAAAGCCTTAATCCAAGTGGATTCCGCGCTATTTCACGATTGACGTCATTTCAGATTCTTTAATTCAACATTCGCAAACGGAATTCGTTAGATCTCGCAAAAAAAATATCGTTTCGTGATCCCGTATACAAATTTGTTGAGAGCCCCGAGATACATCCACGACTCTATAGGGATTTGTTAGAGACACCGCACGTAGGCAGTACTCGTTGGGATCCAATTGGATTTTGCACGGTTCCCCGATGCACGCCGTTTGAACATTCTTACCGCGTTCGAATTGAAAATATCGAAACGATAAAAAACGAAAAAAAAATTCGGCGTGTTGAAACATAATCCGCACACTTCGTGAGCGTGTCCATGTGTGGTGATATGTCAAAGTGCAGTAAAATAAATAACAAACGATAATTGTAGTGGATTTTCACTGATGTGATTCAAATCGATGGTTACGATATACTTTTTTACGCGGTTTATACCTTTTGAGATAAGTTTGATACTTTTGTTAAGGTCCACTCATTTCGTGTATCGAAATATTTTATTTCGAAAATTTAACGTACAGGATGCGATGGGATGTAACAAGAATCATATCGGATTCTGTTCAATAATGCGGGAATCCTTTGGGATTCAAATTGAATTCATACATTGGATTCCAATAGGGAATCCTTTAGGATTTAAATAGCATTCATACATTGGATTCCAATGGGAAATCTTTTAGGATTCAAATTGGATTCGTTCTTTGGATTCCAATGAGGAATCCTTTAAGATTCAAATTGGATTCATACATTGGATTCCAATGGGGAATTCTTTAGGATTCGAATTGGATTCGTACATTGAACTCCAATGGGGAGTCCCGAAGAGAATCCAATGTACGAGCGTGACGTTTTACTATAGAGATCCAACGCGATGGCCCATTGTATGTCTATCAGGAAGTAGGCACAACTATGGTAATCCAATTAAATCCCTACTACAATTTCTGCACGGGCAGGCGCAAGATTTCAGTCGAATCTCAATACTGTTCCAATAGATACCCTCAAATAGTCTTCGAAAGGAATGCTTTGTCAACAATGGATAGATTGGAGTATCGCAATAAAGTTCCTTCATTCGAAAGGGGGAAACTCCAACGAAAAACAAAGCCAAAAATAAGATTCAGCGTTAGATTCCTCCAGTTCATGAAAAAAAAGGTAGAAGCTTGCGGTTCATCGAGCAGTTCGGTATACGTCTACCGACTGAAGGATAAAGCCGATCGATCGCTGACGCCGAAGCCGGCTTGAAGGCTTGAAGAGAGCTTCGAGAGAGGATAGGATTTTTCGTATGGCCAACGGTGCAAGAAAAAGTACAGAGAACGATGGAAAGAAGAGAAAAAAGAAGGAAGAGCTCAATTGGCGGGGGAGCGAGACGGAGGATACGTGATCGAGCTTCTCGCTGTGAAATGGGGGGTACGGAAGAAAAAATCGATTCTCCGTTTTTTCTCCCTCTGCTAAAAGTGTGGGTGCTCATATATATATATATACACAGAGAACGTGCAGAATGGTGTGCCGCATTGAAATTCCGCGATTCCGTACATGCATTAGCCAAGATAAATCCATATATGGCGCACGGATTGTAGAGGGCACGCCGAAGCTCCCATTTTTCGCTTCCTTCGTCTCTCTCCACTTCTGATACATACCTTTTTGTTCATTTTCGCGGTTGGCCATAGTCTCGTACGGCCTAGAGAACGTAGCATCGATGTTGGGCGCAACCAACTTTCGAAGAGAAGCTTTTCATTTCGCAATTTTCCATTTCCACCACTGCGCGCATCCAGCGTTTATGTTCGTATATAGGTGCATAGCTCGTGTACATATCCGTTTGAGTACTGGATCGCTGCGTTTATTGGCCCAACAGCTTTTACGACTCATCGAAGGGAAAAAAGCTCACGAGAATCGTCCAATCGTATAGTTTTTACTTGGAACGTGATGCTCGGCTGGTTCAATGGTGAAGTCGAGCCTGTCTCGTAGATGATTTATAAGACCCGGGACGGAGAGTGGCTAAGGGGGTGGCAGGAAGGAATTATCGTCGTTTTTTTTCTTCGTAGCAGAACTCGGGGCAAGATGATCACGCTAATGTTCAATGGATCATCAACAATATTGATGATCACGCTAATGGTCATGTTCAAATAAAAAAATACATATGCGAGTCAGACAACATCAATTATTCTTTTAAACTAAGCGGGATTTATTGATGCTTTAATTTTGAAAGCATGAAAATCAGTCTTTTTGATTGTTACTGGGAATATATATTTTTTATTAAAGCTTTATTCTTCCCATCTTGCCCCGTATGCGTGGCATGGAACAGCACTGGGTGAATGATGGGACACGAATTATTGGCGTCTTTCCCCATATAAAAGTGGTTCCATTCTTAAGGGGTTAGGCCACAGTAACGGGTATAAAATCATGTGCGAATTTAATAATTTTTTTGATATGAAAAAGTGATTCACATCTATTTAGTATGAGTATCAAACTGTTAGAAAATATATATACATTTTGTTTTCGATGTACCAAATGGCCGACTACTAATATTTTATTTTGTTATCTTTTTTTTCGGCGCTCCGCGGCATGACATTTAGCATCCACAATTTTTTTACCTACAACAAAAAACAAAAATTCTCGTCAGTCTATATTAGAATACCTAGAGAAGTACGTACGGAATTTAAAAAAATATTTTTTATTCAAAAGTAGGTATTTGAACTTAAGAAATGAATTTACAGTGAAAAATTTCGTTGTAACTGCTCATAAACTACTCATAGGATGAAAAGTTTTCGATTAATCAGAAATTCCGTACGTACTTCTCTGCGAAATGCAAATAGGAACATAACTTTCAAATTCGAAGTAAATCGAGTGAAAATTGTTGAAGTTATTTAACACGCCAATTGGAAAAAAGCTGTTTCGAGAAGATTCGAGTACCCAGGTAGGAATTGACGATGAAAAAAGGGCTCGCCAAGCTCTGAAACAATGCTCACATTTTTTAACTCAGGCTGAGCACCAGCCTGATTTCAGGCCTAGCTGAACCTCTGAATGATAACGCGGTTTCAGGCTCTTGCACACAGACTTGACCAAAGGCTGGTAGAAAAGCCTGAAACGACGAAACAACAAGGCTCAAAACGAGCCTTAATGAAGCCTTCACGAGCATTCTTATGACCAGGCTTATTCCAAACTCTTCTCGAAGCTATATGAGGCCTGTTTTTAGTTTTCTATATTCTACATTGGGGCAAATTCAATAAATTTGTAAAGAATTCATTTGATTTATTATATATATTTATTATTCATTATATTATTGGTTAAAAAATACATATAAATTTAAAAAAAAACAATACTTTATTTTATTTGCTGTTTACGGGACACGTAATACACAGAGTGGACGCAAACTCCAGAGAGTGAGTATATACGAAATCTGTGCGTGACGAGAAAAAAACTTTTTTGTGTACCTCATAAATATCGATAAGAGCATATGTTCAAATGTTCCGAGCTGCCTCCTTCGCTTTCGTTTTTCGTGTCTTTGCAGTCGACAAATTTTTTGCTCAAATTTTTTTTTCATAGAAGTACAGAAAAAATATTATATTAAACTTATTTTATTTTATCACAACCTGAAACAAGCCTGCATCCAGCGTTGATTTTTTAGCCTTAAAATCCACCGGCTGAATAAAGCTTGAAATAACCCTGAGTTTAGGCTAAGCAGCCAGGCTTGGTTCCAGGCTGCTCCAAACGATGCAATGAAACCAGGCCCAGGTCTGTCTCACTCAGGCTCGGTGAAACAAGGCTCGCACAAGCTTGTTTCCATCGTCAGCCTTTTGATTTCCTACCTGGGTAGTTGGTCATTTTGTGCATCGAAAAAAAAAAAACATGCACCATTGTAGAACGTTCAAACTGATATCCAGAATTTTTGTGAGTCATTCGGAACGATATGGTCAAGGCGGTAATCATTTTAAACATGGCTGGGGTCATTGCGACCCCCGGTGACCAGCGTATGACCGCGAAGGGTTACACGAGCCACCTTCAACATCTTTGTACCCATAATCGTCATGCTGTGGAAAAGGGGAAGTAGTCGTAAATTCCATCATTAGTTATATGCAATAATCCAAAGATCCCTGCATCAGCAACTTTCTGCAAAATCTATAACGACGCGCCGGGGTAGTTGGGTTTTGCCATTTTTCCTCCAGTGGCCTGCAGACTTTTCGCGAATGAATTACGACCGATTATTCGCGATAAGCTCATCGAGTTCCCTACGATATTGTGCGTCGCTGCATTTCCGTCGACACTCCAGATCTTCCTCATTGTTCGCATGCCTCCCCCCCTCTCTCTTTATCGACCAAATATACTCTGGAGTGAATACCTGCAGTTATTCTTGCGCGATATAAACTAGGGTTTGGACTTTTCCTTCTCACTCTCTCTCTCTCTCTCTCTCTCTCTCTCTCTCTCTCTCTCTCTCTCTCTCTCTCTCTCTCTCTCTCTCTCTCTCTCTCTCTCTCTCTCCTGCCCTTTCTCTTTTTCTGAGCGACCAGGGTATTGTCATCCGGTTCTTTTTTTCCCGGGCCCTTGCGCGTTGTCCACTTCGTGTCGGCGCTTTACTTCGTTGTCTCTCCATTTATTCCGGAACAATGGGCACTGGAAGTACTTTCATCGTCGCATATACGATCTTTCAACGTTTCGTGCAAAGAACCCGGCGAAATCTGGAGCAAAAAAGCCTCCACAGCGAATGACGAGAGATTCGCGTTATTTGTCGATAGCAGGCTAAATCCCGGAGAAGCATCACAGCTGGAATTGAGCCTGGATAGGGAAAGGGCAATGAGGGTCGGGGCTGATAACGAGTCGATTATTTTTTCGATTTGAATCGAAAAGTTGATTACAATCTTTTTACTCGACCCGCGAGGAAATACAGCAAAAAAGATATTCCGCAGATGCAGGGAGACATTTTTACGATCATCGGCACTCGAATCTGTGCGGGGGGAGGGGGGGGGGGGCAGTGGACGCGGGCTTTGAAATTCATTCCGTGCGCTCGGCCCTTCCCCGTCAAAAGCTTTCATTGTTTTCTTGCATCTCTGCCAAATTTTGTTTTTATTTTTTTATGTATTTTTTATTCGGGTTGATTCTCGTTATTCAGCAGGCACAAGCGCGGCCTGATGAGGATGCCTCGTTTGGTGAGATCGACAGCGTTGAAATTGAAAAAATAAGCCGGTGGCAACCGAATCAGACTTTGACGAGCGAAAAAATAAAGTCGAGCGATGTTTCGAGCAATCAGCGACCAACTGATCATCGTAGTAGCGAAGCAACGGATCATTTTTAAAAATATCATTGATGATGAAAGCCGTCAGTCTATGTTGTGAGATCTGACAAAGTAATTTTGTTTATTGTAATACGAAAAACTCCAATTCGCTTCGGCTCTCTCTGTCTACCTTGTTCTCTTTCGATGACGTTGATGTTTGCATCTTTGAAATGCAACGAAAATGATTCTTTTTTACTTTCCAATTTCCTTTGGCAGATTTGAGATGCATCACACAAACATTTTTCCAAGAAATCTTATCCAGCGATCTACAACCTAAATCTACAAAATGTGATGTTGGATAATGATGAAAATAAGAAATCAACGAGAATTTTCGTTGCATCTCAACGATGCAAACTTCAACCCTCTTTCGCTTGGTCTGCCATACCTGATGAATCCACTTGACGTAGGGTCCCTTGGAGCATTACATCCACTCACCCTTTTCGTCCTACGGCGTGCAAAGTTTCGCTTGATTTCGTTACCGAACCAGCGCAGTTCAAAACAAGTTATGCACACCACCGGGCAACCCCCCCCCCCCCCCCCCGGGGGTATGTTGCACATAGTTCGAGGCTGAGACGAAAGTCCCAAAGTGTGCGCGCGCAATATCGTGTCACTATAGTCCATAATCTTATAGACGAAAGTCTCTATCGAATGATACGCGCGGAGCTTAGTTTGGTTAATCTGTCGCCCCATCATGGCCACATTTCGTGGCTTCGTGGAAAATTAAATTACCCCGTCGTCTCACTGGCTGTGCGAGCACCCGATGAGCAACTCGCGTTACGTTCTCGTCGACCCGTACTCGCGTTAGGGCGAGATAAATAAACGCTTGGATGCATGTAGGCAAGATCGCTCGGGGCGCAGATTGCGAGGGCATCCATTTAGAAAAGGCCAATACTTATACACTTCTACACGGAAGGCCAATACTTCTGAGACCTTGGGGTAAATACTTGAGCAAAAAAGTATGTACACTAGAGAATCAGAAGAATATGGGTCCGTCTATACCGATAGGGCTTTTCCACAGTTTTCCCGTAGCCTTTTTTAGACGATAAAAAAGCCTATTTTCATGAATTATTGTGATAGGTTTACATTCTAGAAATTGATACAAAAGTTACGATGCTGAAGTTTGCAGCGTTGGACTGCAACGAATTTAATTTCATTTGGCACATTTCACCGACAAAAGTTCTTCAATTATTTTTTAAGTTATTTATTTAGCGATCTACATTATGAATCTATCAAAAAGATCGCCTATAACAATAAAAGTATGGAAAATAAAATGTAAAACGAAACTTTCGTTGCGTTTCAACGATGCAAACATCAACACCATAAGTTGTTACACTTAATATATACACTTTCGAAATACATTTTTTTTAAATGTATGTACTTATGTAACCCAAACAAACTTTAAACGCGTTTTTCTCAAAACAAAGTTTTTCGACGGCTTGTTCATAAAATCTTCGAAACCACTGAACCGATCCTTATGAAATTTTAACCACATATTCTCTACGATTATAGCTATAGCGCATATCAAGAATTTGTTCAATTTTGATATTTACTTTTCTTTGCCAAAAACGGTGAAAAACACGTTTTTTTATTTTTTTTTCGAAACATGTCCGCCATTTTGTTATTTTTGCATATATAAAAAATCGTATGATACGCGCTACAGCTATTAACATACTTAATATAAAACCGTTTGATTTTTTGTTTCGGATGATCCATCGCCTAGATTTCATCAACAACGCAGATCTACAATTTTTTAGGAATTTTTTACCACCATTTCCGTCTATACATAGTGACTTAAATAAATATATATTTATTAAATGTATTTCGAAAGTGTATTTATTAAGTGTAACAACTTTTATGTCAATATCTATAAAATAGAACTATCAAAAAAATTCATGAAAATAGCCTTTTTTAGCGTCTAAAGTGAGGAGACCTCTTAGGGCGGTTAAGGACGCAACGGAAGCTAGAGTAGATTAGCGAAGTGCGGGTAGGGAGTGATAGGAAAGGGTTCGAGCGGAAAGGGCAATGCGTAAAAACCTGCTAAGACACCGTAAAACGGGGTTAAATTCACATTAAGGGTAACTTTGACAGTTTTTGGGGCTACTTTAAAAGATCGCCAAAATGGGATTTAAATGTATACGCGGCAAGCCCTTTTTCAACTTTTTTTTCTATTGTTGCCCAAATTTGTTGTTCAAGTTTATTATAATGTTGCTAAAGTTGATTGTAAAGTTTCTGAAGTGAATTTTGATCTAAGTGATAATTACAAGACTGATTAAGTGCCTATAATAGTAGCCTAGGTGCTTGATATTTCTATGTAAAATGTTTCCTTGAGGCGAGAACCTGAATTAGCGACGTCCGAAAAAGCGTTTTTTCGGGAATTTTTTTTTAGAAGGGAACAAAATAAGCGAGCCCAGTTAACATTGAGGTGTCTTTTCATGTATATTTGAAATGTATTGAAAACAAATTTCAATATGAAACAATAAATGGCTGCAGATTTATCAGATCATTTCATGTGCGTCTTGCCACTGCAGTCCGCAATCGGCGAGAAAGATGCAGCTCGTGATTCTTGACTGAAACAAAAAAACCAACAACTCTTTCAAATGTCATATATATTCCGTCTGGGTAAATTAAGAAAAAGCTGCCAAAATCGTGAAATTATAACTTTTCTCAGGTTTGAAAAAAATGCGTAAAAAAATAGTTTATCGTCCGATAAAAGTGATTTAAAAATACGTTTTCAACAATTTTTTAAATTCACTTAGAAGAGATTTTCATAGTGAAAAAAAACCTTGGTTTGATCCAATAGGTCGTTTAGTTTTTTTGCGATCATGCCCGCCAATTTGGAAAAATCGTGAAAATGAAAACTGGAGAAAACGTTCTTCAAAGTTTTCAATAAGAGGAAATATGAATATCAAACATCAAACGTTTCTCTGCTTTTGGCCTTGTATCTTGAAAAATATTTACAATTGGCCTCTAACTTTGTAAATATATTCTTGGATAGTTTATCTATCGATTTAAGCATTAAAAAAAAGGATTTTTCGAATCCAATTCAGGCTTTGGCCCTAATAAAGATGATAATTTGATTCTATAAAGTCATTGTTTTTCATTTAATTCCATGTATGATGCATGAAATATTAATTTTTTTAATCAAAAGGATGTCAAAGTTATCCTTAATCATTGACATAAGTTACATTTCAATGCCTTCTCAAAGGACTTTCTTATACATTAGATAGCCAAAAGACACATTGTTCTATTGGAGCAAAAAAGTTAGAATTTAAGATGTTAAAAAAAGTTACCTACAAAGAACTTCGAAAACCTGTTCGAAGTAACCCAATTTTACGGTATACGTTGGAACTCAGGAGATGAAATAAATATTCGTTGCCATATTTTTCATGAGATTGAAGCTTGCATCGTTGGTACACAACGAAAATTCTTTTCAATTCCCTATTTTGTATTTAAATTCCTTTTGTTTTCTTTGTAGATTCAGGATGTAGATCGCTAAGTGACGATCCTGAAAACACTTCGCGTGATTTTCAGAACCTGAATTGACCAAAGGAAGTCTGGGAACGGAAGGAAAAATATTCCGTTGCATTTCAACGATGCAAACTCCATGATCATTATATTTTTTTATCGATTTCACAATTTCACCTGTTACGTGACGACATTGCGGGAAATGTACCCAGAAAGGGTAGAAGGGTCCCAGAAGAGTAGCCTCTCGTTGTCTTTGATGTTCATTTTGATGATATCGACATTTGCAGCACTGGAACGCAACGAAAGTTTTGTAGTCCAATTATTTTTGGCACATTTAGCCCTCAAAATCACTCAACCGTTTCTCAGGCACCTTATTAGAGATCTGCAGCCTAAGTATATAAGAAAAGTTTTTGGATGATAATGAAAATAAGAAAATAATTTGAATAAAAAAAAGAACTTTCGTACGAACATGAAGTTTGCATCGTTGGAATGCAACGGAATATTTTTGTCTTCATTCCCCAGAATTCATTTGGCAGATTCAAGCTCTAAAAAATCGAGGGAATATTTTTAGGCTCGTAATTTAGCGATCTACACCTTAAATCTACCAGTTCCGATTTTCGGCAATAAAAAACAAAGGAGTAAAAGTAATTTTCTTTGCAAACTAACGATGCAAACTTCAACCCTATATTTTCGTTGCATTCCAACAGTGCAGACTTCAAAATTCATCTATTTTGACGAGACTCTTTTGCATGCTAGAAAAGCTTAATTGCTTCTCACATATATCGACAAATTGGAAAACCCCCAAATGATACAAAAAGATAACAAGCGCTTAGGAACTGACAAAAAAATTCGTACTATATTTATGTAGATAAATGTGCACTTTGATTGAGTGCCACGCAAACTTTGAAAGCAAACCGGAACTCAGCATCCACTCTTCGCATGCATAATGTGAGCTTTGATCAAACATCGCCGGCCTCAGAGATTTTCCCCAGCTCCAGGACGGAACATGAAGAGACGAAGGAAAAATAATTTCAGTTAATGTCACGCGCTAAAAAAAATTATGAGCGCCGGAGAAAATGGTCTCCTCTCTCTTGACTCTCCTCCTCGCTCGTCCGACCGTGATAAGCTTTTCGACAAAGTTTGTTCTCCGTGAAACAAGTGTCTGGCTCGTTTTGCCACTACCACGGAGCGGCGAAGCTTGAATAAAAACGGCAAAGCTTGGAAAAAATATTACGTTTAAAGAACAAATGCGGACGAGTGTGCTCAGAAGGTGTGCGAACAATCGACGACCAACCTTCGAGGAGTACCGAAGAATTCACTGGAGAAGAGAGGATTTTAATTCTCCTTGCACCAGCGCTTCCATCAAGACTAACTTAATCCGGAATCATTTCTTTCTGCACCTCGTGCACCGAAGAAACATGGCAACCATTTCTCCGAAGCAGCGGTTGAAGCTTTTTTTCATTTTGTAATTTCGTTCCAACCGTGAGGAGTATGAAAGGAACTCGAGTAATCCGAAATAGAACTGCACAGCAACCCGGAAGGCTGGCGAACCCGTTTGCGGGTCTATATCCGCTTTTCTGTCGATTCGGGTCAAAGAAAATGTGCACGAGCGATTCGTATCTTTGGAAAAGTGTATATTGATGCGCAAACCGAGAATCTTTGAGATGTAGGAGCACAAGACGAACAGTAGAGGGACGGAGGGGGGAGGTGTATGAGAGGACCTGATAAAAATCTCTTAAGCCCCTTTGCTCTTAAGTTCCGACCTTTCCAATCGTTTGGTGAATTCACTGTCTGTATCGTTGGTCCACACATTACGCACGGAAAAAAGACAATGGATTTGACATTTCATCGTTGTACATACGTACAAGAATGACTCGCCAACTTTCTCGTGCAACGTGTCGCGCAACGATTTATGACATCAATATTTTTTGATGATATTGCAGCTTGCATCGTTGGAATGGAACAAAAATAATTTTTTTTTCTTCTATTTGCCAATTTTTTTGCAGACCGAAACGACGGAAAACTTTTTTAGAGATTCTTAGTAGAGACCTACAACCTGAATCCATCGAGAATGATTTTAGATAACGATAAAAATAAAGAAATTCGTTGCATTCCAACGGGGCTAACATCAACATCATATTTTTTGTTCCTTTTTTTAAATGTGAAAGGTCTGTGAGGAATTTTAAAAACTATCTAAAGGGGTCTAAAAGGTCTAAAAATATCTAAAGGGGTCTAAAAGATCTAAAGGGAATAATTCCGAGCGGGGGAAAAATAATTTTTCTCCCTGCTCCCTCATAGTTTTCATGGCATTGAAGTTTGCAACGTTGCAATGCAACGAACGTGGTTTTTTAAATTTCTTCATTTTTATTATAATTGATCATTTTTTTTAATCCATTGAGATTGTGTATTTCTAATGGGGACAAGTAAAATCGTTTCGGTTTGTTTGTGACCAAAATCGGCCAATAAATGTGAGCAATAGAAGAAAAACGAACTTTCGTTCGGCTCCAACTATGCAAACTTCATCATTATTGAACGTTTATAACTCAACAATGGACAAATAAAAAATTCGTTGACTTTATAGAAGATTTTGATAAAGAAAAAACACGTATTATTTAGTTTTAGAAAAAAATAATCAGGGGGCTCGTTATAAAGCTATCGAGGGAGTGTGACAGACATGTTATATTTTGGGGTAATATTCCTTCATGACGTATGGAATGCTTTGAAGCACTTATTTTGCTTGCTGTAACATAAAGCCACGTCACATTCTTCGTTTTGATATTGCCGTTGTCGCCGTTTCTCGTTTTGATATTGTTTTCCGATTTTCGCAAACTTTACGCACACTTGAAGCTTGCAATCTCGCAATAAGTGAACTTCGAACAAATTTTGATGCATCTAACACCATCTACTTTGTAAAAATTGCATTTAAAAAACCATAGAACAGTTCGTAGTCATCGTGTGACATTGATTTGAAAAGGGATTAAATGTCAATAATATTGTTGAAGTTTGCATACTTGGAATACTTCGATTTTTTTTTCTCTTTCTCCACTTTTATTGTTATCCAAAATCATTCGCGACAGATTTAGGTTGTAAGTCTCAAATGAGGATCTTAAACGAAGTTTGCCGTAGCTTTGTTCTGTCAAAATAAAAACGGCACATAAAGAAAAATTATTTTCCCTCGCCTTCCAACGACGCAAACTTCAATATTATTGTCAATACGGAGTCGTGTGATAACTAACATGGTTCATTACAGAACTGCGAAACAAAGGTTTAATTCCCACAAACAATTTTCGCATCGTAGGTTTTTTTAAATCTCATCGGCAATTTATTGATTCCCGTGTCCGTTTGCCCTTCGCCCCCAGGCTATCTTTATTCCAAACTTCCATATTCGCGAGAGACGAAATAAAAGTAAAATAATCAGAAGGATTAACGAAGTAGCGAAGAAAAGAACCATAGCCGGGAATATCGGAAAACAAGAAATGGTAAAGAAACGAGGGAGCCAGACGGCGGGGGAAAATCACAAGATTTCCGAGTCTCGTCCGATCCAATAATTCGTGAAAATTTGTCGAGACATCAAAGCCACTTTGATGCCTCGTTGCTGCTTTTCAGAGACGCCGGCTTAGCGTTTCTTTTTTCCTCGCTAAAGAAATCGGGAGCTAAGAAGATAGAGTGAGGGAGTGAGATGGAGCTTGCGAAATTGAAAGTACACGAGAAGGGTGTCGTTTTAGAGTAGTCGAGTTTTCATGCATTCGCATGAAAAGTTTCGACGTTGATTGCGTCCTCTGCTCCTATAAAACTCCTCTGTCTCGCTTCCTCGCCTCTCCCCTATACCGTATTCTCCCTCTATTCACACAGAGATGCAAATTTTCCGGGCTTGTACATCGTTATGCCTTTATTCGAGAAGGCCGTCTCGCTCAGTCCAGTCACTTATATACATATATATATATATATATATAGGGTGTCCCAGAAGTGAATGCGTTCGCTGAAATATGGGCTGGGGGGTGAATTTCTGAGTCGATTGATATAAGCATGTGTGGGTCTCAGATCAACCCCTGAATTATTAATAATTTTTTAAGTCGGGCCAATCTGATTGGTCCGCCTTTGAAAATTAATAATAATTCAGGGGTTCATCTGAGACCCGCACATGCTTATATCAATCGACTCAGAATTTCACCCCCGACCCTCCATTTCAGGGAACCCATTCAGTTCTGGGTCACCCTGTACGTATATATATATATATATATATATATATATATATATATATGCGTGTGTGCGTATTCATATTGAAGCCAACGAGACTCGGGATACGCCTCGCTCCTATCCATCTATATCCGGACATCAGTTTTTTCCCTCCCCTTAATTTGATTTTTTCTCATCGGAAGCTCAGAGACGAGAATTTACAAAGAGGAGAAAGAACAAAGCGAATTCGTTAAGCCTTCCCTAGTGAGCCAGATAGAAACGTCACAGCGGAAAATAATTTACAAAGAATCTTTTTTGGCACTCGAGCATGCTTATCCCTTTTTTTCCCAGCCTCATGAGGATCTGCTCATATAAATTTAGCTACCTCTCTCACATTCTATTCTTCGGTTCACAAATATCACTCGAATGCGTGTATACGTGTAAACCATTTCGCTGTCTCTCGTGTCCCTGTGAAATTTAACACGGCACGTAAAATCGGTACCATCTGCAGGAATAGAAAAAGGCTAAAAAGGGCCGAGGGGAGGAGAAAGGAGCGAGGGAGAGCGCAAGAGACAGAAGTATGGGGAAAGCTCCGAGCGGAGCTTTGGCGCGAAGGTTTTTTAATATCGTGTTGGAATAATTAGTAGTCCGGTGGTTAGAGCGAAGAATCGGGTCGGTTGGCTAATTAAGACCTTCCTGGGAGGTTTACAATACGGATTAAACGCTTCATGAGACTTTGACTTCTTGTTCCTATTCTCGCTCCCTCTACGTGGGGAAAGAATCCCCTTTATTTTGTTACAATCGCAATGAGGGATTTTACCCAGTTCCTAACGAGAACGTTTTGTTTTTGTGTTTCAGGTGAGGGAAAAATGAATACGGAGCACGGCGAGGGGCGAAATGAGTCCTTTTTTTTAAATGAAAAAGACGAGATGGAAGAGATGGGTAAGATGATAGAACTGTTTGAGTTAATAGCTTGAATACAGATGGAGCTTACGGCGGGATTGGCAGATCGATATTTTTGCAGACATCCGTCGCTTTTGCGAAATATTAATTTTATTTGATTAAGGGGCTATACCAGTGTGAACGCTGAAAATTGGGGTGATTTTCGGGAATTTTTTGGAAGATAAGTACTCAATTAAATGTTTCGGAAGATGGAGAATATATTTGGCTATATTTGACCTATTGTACATAATTTTTTCATAGAAAAATATTGAGATCCAAGCAACTTATGCGCTGCCTTCAGAGGCGCAAAAAGTTCCTCCACTGCTGACATGATTCCGGCCTATTGAGTAGCTGAAACAGAAAAAGGAACAAAATGTCGTTAAACTGGAAGCTATTTCTTGTACAATGACAGGATTTTCGGAAAATATCTAAATCTAACAAAATGGCGTAATTATGAAAAAAATCTGTTTTCTTGCCCATAAAATGGTCGTTTTTTTTTTTCAATGACAAATCGTCAATTTTTGGTTGGATCAAAAATATCCTACGTCATTGTAGAGTAAATATATTCAAGAGTACTCAGTTCAAATTTCAAGTCAATCGGATAATTGCTCTTTGAGTTACAATGTCAGCAAATTTGAAAAATTTAATTTCGAGAAAAACGCGTTTAAAGATTTAACTATCGATTTTTGCAAGATATAATGATATTGATATAAACGATATAAATAATATAAATAATATAAATTATAAAAAAAATAATAAAAAAATCGATTTTTTGAAAGTGTCACACTGGTATAGCCCCTTAAGAAAGGATATCACTGTGACGGGCCTAAAGGACGTTTTTTTTTCCAAATTTGTTGGGTCTAATGGATTATTTATTAGAGATTTGGAAAAAAAAGCTATGTTATTAGGAATAATTTAGCCGCGTTCAGACCGGCCGAGCCGCCTCGCGAGGCAGCCCAAAAAGAAACGATGCGAGCGAGGCGCGTTCACATAGTGCGAGGCGGTGCCTCGCGACGCTGCCTCGGTTCTTGCCTCGGCCGGTCTAGACACAGCTATTTAACTTATTTCATGTAAATTTTTCTTTTAAGAAGTTCTTACTAACAACGTTATTCAGGTACAATAGAGCCTCTATATAAAAAATGTGGTCCAACGGCCGAATCGATAAGTTGACAATGATTGGCCGGAAAAATAAAAAAGTTTTACAATCTATATAAATGTAGTTTTCGCTGTACAAATATAGTTCTGAACGTAGCCGCTTATCGAGAGAAAAAATATACAAAATGGCAGGTGTTGTAAATAAGTGTAATTTTGGCAAACGTTTATTTATATTCGGGGGCTTAAAAAATACTAAAATAAAAAAAACAGGTACGTACGACGATACCTAGTTTAATTACGGGTTTTTTAAATAAAAAATCGCACAGTTATAGCTAGAGTTATAAATCTGGCCAGGTCGAGAAAAGTTGTCTCGAGAAAACCGTGATTGAAACTTTAAGGTAGTACGAGCGCGCAATCTTAATTTCTATAGATTTTGTTCAAATTTTAACTAGATATTGTTCATATCATTATGCATGTTTTAGTGAAATTTCAGAACATTAGACTATTTAGATAGGGAGATAATGGGTTTGAAAATTGCAACTTTCAACACTGCCGGGTCTGCATTGAAATTCAGACAGAATAATTTTCCGTTAAAAATATTTGTCCCCTATAATAAGAAGACATATGGCAACACTGCATCGTTCCACGTATCCAATGACGTGAGTTTGCGCGGCATATTTAAAATAATGCTGCAACACAAATTTTTTTTTTGGAAGTAATTTTCAATCGAACAAAGTTTTTAATTAGTTATGAATGAACCAACACTTTTATTTGTTAATGAAGATAACATAAACAATATAAAATATTAACATTTATAATGCAAATACTTTTTTATGACAAAATGTTTAACTTTAAGAACACGATAATTATTATTTTCTCGAAATATTGAACAATACTGTTCTGCAGTGTTGCCATAAGTCTTCTTATTATAGGGGACAAATATTTTTTACGAATAACTATTCTGTCTTTACTGAACGTTTTTAGAAAAACTGCATAGTAAAGGCAATCTAAACTTTTTCCACTCTTTTCCTAACTAGTTTGCTATCTCAACATAATTTTTATTCAAAATTTATGAACACAATAGAACGGTACGACGAAATATGCGACCTGACTTTCGGTTAATACAGACCCTGCAGTGTTAAAAGTTGCAATTTTGAAACCCATTATCTCCCAATCTAAATAGTCGACTGTTCTAAAATTTCACTCAACCATGCATAATGATATGAACAATATCTGGATAAAATTTGAACAAAATCTATGAAAAACCAGATTGCGCACTCGTTCTACCTTAAGTATACGTAAATCGTTGCGCTACCTGTTCTCACTAAATCGTCTGTAACTTGGTTAATTTTCAATATTTCCACTCGAATTTTTTTTGCCGCATATCCTTGAATATCTATACTTTGGGAAAATGCAAAAAAACCGATTTTTTGCCACCTCACAGTGGTGTCCCGCCGTAAAAGAGGTTATCATCGTACTTACCGAGCTGCATAGATTTTCCAATCGAATTTTTGCTTGGAGCTCAAGTTTTTTACGATCTTGAAGGTTGCATCATTTGAATTCAGTGAACATTTTTTATTCACTTCTCGCAATTATTTTTTGGCAAATTGCGGCTGTGAAAATCACCCAAACGTGTTTTTTACGATTTTTCTAACACAAATGAAATTGGGTATAGCGATAATATTTACATTTATTGATCGCGATATAATAATTATGTGTTAAATTATTAAGGATATTATTTCATTGGAATTATAATACAAGATTGAATTATAAAGGCACAATAATGAAAATCAAGAAAGCCAACAATTAAAAATATATTTGATGACATTACCACGATGTCAAAATCAGCATCATATTTATTTGCTTGAATTCTTCCGTAACCGTATGGCTTCGAAAATTCGTCGGGCGGTTGTCAAATAGCACTTTTAACCGGATCTGCCGTTCTAATTCTTGCATACAAGGCTGAATACGATCCACAATTCCGGGAGTATAGGAGATTGCCGTGAACGAGAATTTTTACGTGCAAATATTGCTGCTCCAATGCAAATATTTATTCGTGGACTTCGGCAGGAATGGCAAATATTGGTCCTCGTTGTAGGAAACGCCGAGAGTGTGAGATTCGAGTCGGGAGGACCCGAGAGTTGACACAAGGACCGACGATGTGCGATGTGAAAATTCGTGTGACGCGTTACTTTCGTGATGCAGGAAGTTGCAGCAAAGCTCTTATCCACCCGGAAGTAGTCACCATTCAAGCGCGTTTCCGTTTTCGTCCTTGGGGACGATTTTGCGAGTATACACGGGAAATAACTCCGAATAAGTGTGAAATCTTTGAAGCCCCTCTGATCCCTCAAAGCGTTACATCTGAGTAGAAACGATTTTGGAACGTTTATTTTTATTGGCTTAAATGGTGTATTTTTTGCAACGCCTCCGAGAGCTCCGAAACGTACGAGACACCCTAAAGTCCCACGGGTTTCGAGATTTTGGGCTGTATGTTATTTTTTGAAAAAAATTTCTATAAATTCTATAAATGATATGAATTGACAATAACTGAGCAATTTCTTAAACTAATTGGCACGATATGCGTAGTACATTTTTTTTACAACGCAGGCTATCAAAGTCAGATCTTCGAATTGGTTTGTATGAAAATTCTGCATAAGATTTTTTTCATAAAGTTTCATTGATATTTAAGGTTGAAAAGAAGACTTTGCTTAGAAAAGAAGACAAATAACCAAGACTATTTTTTTAAACCGGGTAATAGTACAGTCGTGCTGTCGCTGAAAAACCCCGTAATCGGAGAAAATTAGAAGGCCAGATTTTTGACAGGTGATTATGTAGGTGCCGCGGGTGCTGAATCCAAGTTTGCCTAAAAATCGGGGTGGAGGGTTCTTTTTTAGGGGATGCAGGGGGATGGGGGTGGATTGATGCCAAACTACAATCCCTACGAAGTCGGCGCCCTGAGACAAAATGTTCAGAAAAATCCGGGCTTTAGTTTTGTTCACAGCGCCGAAGTCGTGATAGTTCATTTTGGGGGTGAAATTTCGAAAAATCGGTTTTACTTCAATAACTTCTTAGGATAAATTCGTACAATTTTTGTTCACATGGGAACGTTGTAGCCATTGAAACGACGCGTCGATTGAGTATTTGATCATTACTCTGCAATAATGTCTGCACCGCCAAAAGCAAATGTTGAAATACAAAGAAAAAAAGATTGTTGATTGAATAACTCAAAACCAATCGATTTTTCGGGTATGGTTTGAATATACGAAAGGTAGAGAATAATTTTCTCTATATTTTCGTTTCAATGGACCACCCTTGAATTTTTCTTTTTCCAACCCCTCTCGGCGGTTGAAAGTAAAAAATGAAATTCTGGGAAAACTATTGACCGCGCGAATTCGTCGCTGTGGAACAATTTGTATTTATATTGTTCCATCAACTACATTTTTGTCCACAGAGCCAAACTCGTATCTCTTTATTTTCGGTCAATAGTTTTCTGAGAATTGCATTTTGAATTTTCAACCCCCGAGAGGGGTTGGAAAAAGCAAAATTCAAGGGTGGTCCATAGAAAAGAAAATATAGAGAAAATTATCCTCTATATTTCGTACATTTAAACCTTCCCCGAAAAATCTATTGTTTTTGAGTTATTCAATAAGCAACTTTTAAAAAATATTTCAACAATTTTTTTGCGGTTGAAGACATTATCGGAGAGGGATGGTCAAATACTCGATCGACGCGTCTCTTCAAGGGCTACAACGTTTATATTTCAACAAAAATTGTAAATTTGGTTTTTTTCTAAAGAGTTATCGAATTAAATCTAATTTTTCAAAATTTCACCTCACTTTTTCACCCCCAAAATGAACTTCCACGACTTCGGCGTTGTGGACAAAAATAAAGCCCGGATTTTTCTGAACATTTGGTCTCCCGTCGCCTACCTCATAGGGGTTGTACTTTGGCATTAATCGACCCCAACCCCCTCCATCCCCTAAAAAAACCATACACCCCGATTTTCAGGCAAACTTGGATTTAGCCCCCGCGGCACCTATGACGTTGAAGTTTGCATCGTTGGAATGCAACGAAAATGATTTTTGTTTTGTTTCGAGAATTTCCTTTGGCACATTGAAGCTACGAAAATCACGAAAACATTTTTAGGCTTCTCATTTAGCAATTTACAATAATTCTGCAAAACATGATATTGGATACTAATGAAAATAAAAAATTAATAAGAATTTCCGTTGCCTTCCAACGATGCAAACTTCAGCTCCATGCGGCACCTACAAAATAACCCGCAAAAAACTAGCCTTCTAACTTTTTCCGATTCAAATATACAGCACGACTGTACTTTAAAAAAGTTATCATTTGTAAAAATGGCATTCGAAACACCAAAAGCAGATGATTTTTATCTCTAAAACCGTGGGTCGTTTACTAAACCAAAATTTCAGCATATAGTAGGATATGATCTGACCTATCGACAGTTACAGGATTATCCGTTCATAATAGAACACCCTGTATTCAACAACCTAACAACTGGAAAACTACTGTCAAAAACCCTCAGTCGGTACACGCAGATTTCATCCGATTAACTTGAAATATTGACTGTAGATTTTTAGATAGATATTCTGAAGAGGTACACACGCATTTTACGATTCGTCAACAATTGTCGTTTTAACAAACAAATTGAGACCGATGTTTAAGCAAAAAAACTATTAACATTTTCAAAATGATGCCATTTTGTGAAAAACCCATATTTTTTAAGAATCGTGTGTACTTCTCTGGAAAAACTAGGGTAGATGACGAATTTTGTTGTTGTTTGGTTGTAGGTGTTAATCCATAACAGTTCTGCGTCCCCCCGCAGAGTGTCTGGAACAACGCTCTTACAAGGAGCATCACTAGAGTGCCCGCCTTCGATTTGATTGAAACTCATAAATGTGATAAAGCATTGAAGACTATTAGACACGGATTTTTTTATTGGCGGAAAAGTGGATTTAAGGGTGGAAGGTACCCGTCAAATAAACTCCTGTCACCCCTTAATTTAATGTTTTTCATTTATTCCATAGTGGATTCTTCATCACTTTACATTAGAAGAATTTTGTTTTTTGTTTCATTCAGATCAGTGGGCTGCTTGTGGGTGAAACTGCAAAGGCACCCCTCGACAGGCTTTTTTTTAGGATTAATTTCTCCCCTTAAGACCGTTTGTCAGCCGATAATAAAAAATACGTGTCTGATAGTTTTCAATCCTTTATCACATTCATAAGTTTCAACGAAATCAAAGGGGGACACTTGATGTTCCTTGTTAGTGTAGCTACGACGGAGCTACCATTTTGTATTTTTTTTTCATTACATTTTTTTTTGTATACGTCAACACATGTAGAATAAGCCATTCAAACCTCACGTTGATGGCTTTTTAGTATTCTCAAAAAGAATCGCATGAAAGTCTAATTTTTCGGTGAGCCGCATAGACGTAATGCCCTCTGTAATGTAAATCTTTATCTATACCCACTAGAGTGGCACAGTTTGGAGCTCTATTTTTTCCCCCTTTCTCTCACCATCCAATTATTTTCTGCAAAGAAAAAGAAAATTGTTGCGAAAGCTGCGAGCGGTCAAAAAATATTTACAGGTCGTTTAAGGCTCCCAAAAATTCAAATTTTCATTCAAAAATCGATTTTTTTGTCCACTTCTCACCCATGAATTTTACGCTTTATAGATAGTAAAAAAATTGACGAAAACAGGAAGTTTCTAAACTCTTGAGCGGCCACTAAATATTCATTTGCCGGCTAGAGCTTTCGCGAGGTTAATTTTAAAATTACAATGTGTAAAATTCAAAGGTGAGAAGTGGATGAAAAAAAAAATCGATTTTTTAATGAAAATTTGATTTTTTGGGAGGCTCCAGCGACCTCTAAATATTTTTTGACCACTCGCAGCTTTCGCAACAATTTTTTTTTTTTCTTTTAAGAAGATAATTGGATGGTGCAAAAAAGAAAAAAATGGAGCTCAAATTTGTAGCACCCCAGTACCCACCGAATCTTCATCAGACCGAATCAACATGATTGATGGGTAATTGTCAATGTGGTTAATGGGATTTTGCACAAAATTTATGAAATCTCCGGCGAGTCGGTCTACTTGGCTGTGGAGTGAAAAAGCCTACGGAAAACACGATTCTGGGTCACCTGTAGTCGAGGGAATTTAAGAGCAGTAGAAGGAGTGAGCGTGGCAGGGGGTGATAGGGCGAGGGACTACAAATCCGCAAGAATAGGGGGGAGGACCAGGTGCGAGTAACTGTTCCCATTTTAAATCATCTTAAGCCTTGTTTACACAGCTACAAATAATGCTATTACTTGGCACAAAGGTAAAACGCAACGTTCCTGGCGCGTTGCATACACAAAAGACTCTCTAGTTTCGCCAGACTTTACTCGAGATTAATTGAAAACACCAGTACAGTTACGACGTACTTTCCGGCAAAATATTTGCTGCGTTCTAAAAATTGCCATCTGGTGCATACTGTGGTCCAATTATATGAAGAAAAAAATGAAAAATAAAACTGACGATGCACATCGAACAGTTCGATAACGAAGATAATTGACACGTCATTTTTCACTGACAAACTTTGCAGGAGGTACAAATATGATGAGGCGAGTGGAGCATGACAGGAATAATTACCATTAGCCGAGGAATCAAGGCGTGACGAATTTATCGCTAATGGGGACGGGTCGAAGTTTGAAGCGGACGAACCCGATGAAATAACTCCCAAAAAAATACGATATTTTTTTTAAAGCCCGGAGAGATTATCTCGAATACATTTTTTCTACCGTTCCCAAAGTAAAAATTCCCATGGTATTGAAGTTTGCGTCGTTCGAATGCAACGGAAATATATTTTCTCCTCGTATCCCCGTATTTTTTGCACATTCAGACTACGAAAGTGTCTGAAACGTTTTTGAGAATCCTTTTTTTAAATTTAAAACCAAAAGCTGCAAAAAATTGTTTAAATAATAATGAAAATAAAGAAATGGAAAAATCAAGAAGAACTTGCGTTGCATTCCAACGATGCACAGTGCAGCACCATAAATTCCCACCATGAATATCCAATTTTTCGTTTTTGACGAGGGCTCTCAACTCTCCCTCGTTCAAACTCACTATCGCAGAAACGAGACCCTCGGATTTCCCAGGTTATGCGAGAGAGATCTAGTCTACGATCAAGACCAAAGGTAATTGGCCGAAACAGTCGTGAGCCAGTAGCGACTGTAGCCGAGGGACGAATATCTTTTTTTTCCCTCTTCTTATTAAATTCCCCCTGGGAACTTTGCAGCACTCGCCAAACTCTTAATTACTGCTTGAGATTTTTAATGAAATATTACCGAGATACGTAATCTATTAAAGTACGATAACAGCTGGTCTAATGGTTCCGTTCCTTCTTGAGATTTTCTCATTTGTTCGTGCCATATTTTTCCCTCTCGCGAACACGAATATTTCATCTCTTCTCATTTATATTATCTAAAAATAAATAAATCTGAGATGTCCTAAACATGAAATCTTCACGGATTGCGTTCATGTAAGCACACTTCTTTTATTACATGCCGAATGTAAGAAACGTATATATATATATTCTTAAACAATTTTCAGCTTTTTTTCCTTTTTCTCACCATACAATTATCTTCCTTGAAGAGAAAAAAAATTGTCGCGGGGGCTGCGAGGGGTCAAAAAATATATAGAGGTCGCTCAAGCCTCCCAAACATTCAAAGTTTTATTTAAAAAATCGATATTTTTTTTCGTCCACTTCTCACCCATGAATATGACGCCTTATAATTTTAAAATTATGTGTATTTTTTATTGAGTTAGAAGTGTGAGGTAAATTTAAAAAATCTGTTTCTAAAGAAAAAAAGGATTAATTGTTTTGAAAATTTTACAAAGCGTCAAATTTATGAGTGAGAAGAGTAAAAAAAATGTGCGAAAATTGGAAATTTCAAAGCTCTTGAGCGACCACTAAATATTCATTGGCCGACCAGAGCTTTTGCGACGTTGTTTTTTAAATTATAAAGCGTAAAATTCATGGGTGACAAGTGGACGGAAAAAAAATCGATTTTTTAATGAAAATTTGAATATTTGGGTGGCTTGAGCGACCTCTAAATATTTTTTGACGGCTCGCAACTTCCGCGACAATATTTTTTTTCTCTAGAGAAGATAATTGGATGGTGAGAAAAAGTAAAAAAACGGAGCTCGAAATTGGGCCACCCTAATTTATATACTATCTTAAAAAAATATATATACATATATATTTTTTTCCTACACTTGCATGCACTAAAAAAGTGTTTGGGTAAATAAATAAATCGAGGATGACTTGGGCATTGAAAATTGACGAATGGCGTTTACATAAGGACACTTTTTATTGCATGCCGAATGTAGGAGAAAGTATATATTTTCAAAAAAAGAATATTTGTATATATTTTGTTGAAAATTATATACGTGTCTATGTTTAAAAAAATATATATATGCATATATTTTCTTAAAAAAATATATATATGTATATTTTCTAAAAAAAAATATTTATATGTATATTTTCTCAAAAAAAAAATATATACGTATATATTTTCTCAAAAAATATATTTATATATATATTTTTTAAATATTCATGTGTATATTTTTCCAAATTGAGAAGAGAGAAAAATGATTTTTCAAACGATATGAAAGAGCCGCTGGAAGTAGTAAAAACTTTTACCGTTTGTTGACGATTTCTTTCGACGCGTTAATCGTACGCCAGTACCTAGAGGAAGTACGAAAAAAGACTTTGGCAATTTCCTCTCGCTCGAACATCCCAAAAGTTCTCATTTATTGCTTGAGAATCTTTTCAACTTCACGTTCGGGTTTTATCGACAGGATATCTCGATCTCCTTCGCAACTTCAACCGCCTTTTACATCTCTTTAAAAACTTTCTCACAACTTCCAAACTTCACAGTCCCGCTTTCGCGTAATTTGTTGAGTTCATTTCGAGCACGTCTATTTGTCGGTCGGAAAAGGACTGTCCTTGTATTTTCCAAACGGTCGTAAATTTTTCGCCAGGCGCCACTCCGTTGAAGAATTCGTAGAATTTAGGACACGCACGGAAACATTTGTGAATCGAGTGCAATGTGTGTCAGTGTGTATATAAAGTGACTGAACCGAGTACCCGGACTGTAGTGGACGAACAACAGAAAACATGATCGTCTCTCGCTGTAGCGTTTAATCAAGAACGAGCACAGAGGACAAAGGTGTCTTCCTGATTGGCAATAATTGAACTGTCGTCGCAAAAATATTTCATCGTTATACGCGCGCTCGTGTCAAGCGCCGCTATATTCTTCCTGACGATTATCACTTTGTACGGTATTATTGGGGACGCGCGTCCTCTTTTCTTTTTCAATTACTTTCGTTATCATCAATTTTCCACAAACGACTTCTCGGCCGATTCGTCGCGTCATTAAATCACCGGGCTAATTTAATATCGGGAGATTCCCCGAAGTAGATAATTTAATTGCTTTTAGCGATCGATCTTCCGTCCGAGGAATCGTACTCCCATGGTTAATCCATCTTTCATCCTCGAAGAGACGTCGCTACGAACTTCCGCAAAAAAAAGCAACATATATGACGGACATATACTGACGTCTGCCTGATAATCGATATTTCCGCGCAAAAATTTGTCGGGAGTCCCCAGATTCCCCTACATCCCTATAGGGATTTGATGCAACGGCGAAGTTTGCATCGTTGGAATGCCATGATTTTCTTTTCGTTTTTCATTTCTCCATTTTGATTATTATCCTTTTTTGCAAATTGAAGTCATGAATACGATCTTGATGTTTGCATCCTTGGGAGAAAACGAAAATTAATTATTTTTCATTTAAAACATTTCTTTTTGGCTGATGTAGGCTGTGGAAATTATTCGAACGTTTTTACGTATTTTTATTGCAAATTTACGACCTCAAGTTGCAAAAAAAAAGGTTTAAGACAATAATAAAAATGAAGAAATAAGAAAAAAAACCGTTGCATTCCAACGATGAAAACTCCAATGTCATTCGTGAATCTCTAATATAAATACGTGAACACATAATTTTTCGCAGCATAAATCGGCCAAGAAAATTGAGCGTTTAAAAAGAATTGATTTTCATTGCATTTCGATTATGTAAGCTTCAACATCATGATTTAATAAGAACGCCGCACGTAGAGAGCCCACATTGAGATCCACGTGGATACCGCGCGTTTTCCCGATTGACATCGTTGGAGGTTTTTTTTAAATTCTCAACCGGCATTTGTTGGATCAAAAAAAATATCCTTTCGTGATGCTATGCACAAATTTGTTGGGGAGCCCCAAGATGCATCTGCATCTCTCGAGGGATTTGTTAGGAACACCGTACATAAGGAGTCCTCATTGTGATGCAATTGGATTGTGCACTGTTTCTCGATGAACGCCGTTTGATAATTCCTTCCACGTTCGAATCGAAAATATGTGAAAAGTAACGAGAAAAAGCTCGGCCTGTTGAAACATAACCTGCATGCTTCGTGAGCGTGTACGTGTGTGGTGACATTATTTCAAAGTGGAGTAAATCAAGTAAACGTTAATGACTTTTTCAAATAATTTATACTTTCTTAAGATAAGATTTATACTTTTTTGCGACCCACTCATTTTGTGTATCTATATATTTTATTTGGAAAATTCAACCTACAGAATGCGACGGGATAAACAATCGTATCGGATTCCGTTCGAGAATGTGGGAATCCTTTAGGATTCAAATTGGATTCGTACATTCCAATTGCGAATCCCGACGAGAAACCAGTGTCCGAGCGTGACATTTTTGTATAGGAATCCAATGCGATGTCCCATTGGATCCTTATCAGGAAGTAAGGACCAGTATAGCAATCCAATTGAACCCACTCACTTTGTACAGGGTGTCCAATAGAAAGTTGCTGAAACTAATCGATTGTCATTTCAAAATACGTGCACAGAATCAGAAAAGCCAAGTTGCTTTAAATAGAGAAAACTCTGCAATTTTAAACGCACATAAATGAAACCCAGTCAAATATTTTTTATGTCAATTTATTACATCTTATAAAAATAACGAAAAAGTACAATGATCAATGGTAGATATTTTCGAAGTGCGAACCGTTAGATTGTGCACAAAAATCAATTCTCTTTTGAAAACTGTGAAAAACTGTGTCCAACAGGACACAGTTTTCAAAAGAGAATTGATTCATATCAAATTGAACATATCGTTCGTAATGCCGCGAACCAAAACATGGATGGCCGCGAACCAAAACATGGATGGCCGCGATCAGTTCTTCTACGGTGCTGGGGTTTTTAGCGTAACAATGATCTTTAATGTAACCCCACAAGAAAAAATCACAAGAGTTCAGGTCCGCTGAGTACGGAGGCCATTCTAGTCCGCCTTGAGCAAATTTAGAGTACCCCAGACCGATTACTCGAGTCCCATATAAGCGATGAATAGCTTCAAACACCTCATGAGTCCGGTGCGGCGTCGCTCCATCTTGCATGAAGTAAACATTTTTAACCAGTCCCCTCTTTTTTGCATAAGGGAAGAATTTCGTTTCCAAAAGCTGTTTGTAACTCTCACCGGTTACCGTAGATTCCAATAATTGCAAATAAATTCCTTTTACTGAAATCGCTGCCCATGCCGTTACTTTCTGTGAATGAAGGGACTTCGCTAGCGATATGTTGGGATTTTCCGTTCCCCAAAATCGGTAATTTTGCTTGTTTACGTACCCATTCATCCAAAAGCGTGCTTCATCGGAATAAATAATCAATTTCTCATTAAGTTCTTCGGCTTCAAACATTCCCGTAGTAGTGTTACAAAATTCGATGCGTTTCGTCATGGCATGTTCAGTTAACAATTGATGAGTGCTTATTTTATACGGATGAAACTTTAGAAAATATTTCAAAATGTTGTGTAATGATGATTTGGTTATTCTTAATACTTGTGCAGCTTTCGGAATCGAATCATTTGGATTTTGTTTGAAATAATTCTCACCTTCGTTGATCTTCTCTGGTGTAGTCACCGTAACAGATGGACCTGGCCACTCGTGTCTACGGTCCTGGAGTATACCATAGTTCACAAAGTTATCGATTATCCTACGAAAATTAACGTAAAATTACTTCAATGCAGTTTAATTCAATTGAAACACAAGTTGTGTGATAGATGAATATGAATAAATATTAAATTCTTACCTTTTCAGAGTGTTTCCGCTGGCAACTCTATGAGTTCCGAACTTAGTACGAAACCATCTATACGCATTACTATAAAAAATTTTCCCCTCGAGAAGAAGCACTCAATGAGATACACTTTTTCTTCCATGGTGAGCTCACTCATTTTGACGCGCGCGTACTTGCTTCAACCACGGCTGGAATAAAACTGCGGGGCCTCAGGTATGCGCCTTAGAAAAAGGGACCCCTATTGAATTCATGGAGGGAAGAGACACTTATTTAGTTTTAGCAACTTCCTATTGGATACCCTGTACATCCATATATTTTGTTTAGAAAACGCAACGTACAGAATGCGATGGGATAAAGAATCATATTGGATTCCGTTCGAGAATGTGGAAATCCTTTAGGATTCAAATTGGATTCCTACATTTCAATGGAGAATCCCGACGAGAAACCAGTGTCCGAGCGTGACGTTTTCATATAGGAATCCAAGACGATGTCCCATTGGATCCCTATCAGAAAGTAGGGACCAATGTGGCAATCCAATTAGATCCACTCAGTTTGTACATCTATATATTTTGTTTAGAAAATTCGACATACATAATGCGATGGGATAAAGAATCGTATCGAATTCAGTTCGAGAATGTGGGAATCCTTTAGGATTCAAATTAGATTCGTACATTCCAACGGGGAATCCCGATGAGAATCGAATGCCCGAGCGTGACGTTTTCACATAGGAATCCAATGCGATAACCCATTGGATCCCTATCAGGAAGTAGGGACCAGTATGGCAATCCAATTGGACCCCCACCACAATGCCTGCACGGGTTTATGCGATAACACGATATTATTAGACACGAAATCTCGAAGCGCCCAACGTTTATTCTCGTCCATGAGAAAGCAGTTTCAGGTATACCAATTTCGTTGGTTTCTTCGTTTCCGGCAAGCCCGCGACTATAACGGTGAATATAAGAAAAAAGAAATAATCCAGGGCATAAAAAAAGCAGTCACGGAAATTGCACGGGCCGCGTTGAAAGTTTGTAGCGAACACTACTCGCGCTCGCTCTCCCTACGATCTCCACGTTAGGGAATTCTTTCCATACCGATCTGCAGACTCCCGACTGGAGTTTCAATTATTTTTTCCACCCTCGTCGCGCACGGGTAGCGGTAGATATATGATCCATTTGGCGCTTCGATGCCTGACCTCCCAAAGGGTGTATCTCGCATCGTTTTACTCGTAAAAACGAGGCTCGCGCGTCTTTCCAAGTTAACAATTTCGATGTGGGTATAGGGAAAATTTGCGCTGTACACTTGGAAGGTGCAACAAGCCTCCTCCGTTCGCCCCGTTGCTGCGCTCCGCACAATACGTCACGTGCGGGTCTCGCTTTCGTGTATTAAGGAAATGCCGAGGCGTGCGACACATGAATCGCATCGGCTGCTGCAGCCTTTTGCATTTCTCCCTCTTGCTCGTTTTCCTTCGTTCCGACCTATACCCGAAGCGTGAACCGAATTTATCTTCGCGAGGAAATTAGAAACGGTTTCCTTTGTAGCCTGCTTCGCTTTCACACCTGATCTTACCTTCTCCATTTTTTACACACAGCCAGCCCTTTTTTCTCATTTTCCTCTTCTTCGGCCAATTTCACGTCCTTTACTGTTCTTTCGTCTTACTATTTTTCCGGCATGGTGGGACTCGATTACTCGCACGCGCAGTCACCTTCAATCCCTCCCCGGAGGTTCCTTGCGTCCCGGCAATGTCGGAAACAATGTGTGAGATAAAGAGACCCGGATTGATGACGAGGCGTGCGGCGGAGAAAATTCCTCCGAGGAAAGCAGATGGAAAAAAATGGCGAAGAGTCTGTTGGAGACTCCATGTACCACCTGACCTCTTTCGTCATTCTTTTGCTCTCTATCAACGGGTTCGAAGTTCTCTCGCGTAGTTTGTTCAGCAGCCTCGAAGATAAACGACTTTGGCTTGAGGCCTGAATTAGAAGGTTCGAAAAATCCTTTTTTTTATTGCTTAAATCGATAGATAAACTATACAAGAATATATTTACAAAGTTATAGAGACGAACTGTAAATATTTTCGAAGATACAAGGCCGAAAGCAGAGGTGCGATTGATATTTGATATCGATATTTCTTCCTATTGAAAACTTTGAAGCGCGTTTTCTCCAATTTTCATTTTCACGATTTTTCCAAATTGGCAGGCGTGATAGCAAAAAACTAAACGACCTATTGAATCAAACCAAAAGTTTATTTTCTTCAGTATGAAAATATCTTCTAAGTGAATTAATAAAATCGTTGAAAAAGTATTTTTAATTATTTTAAAAGACTAATAAAAAATGATTTTTTAATTAGTCTTTTAAACTAATAATTTAAACTAATTTTAAACTAATTTTAAACTAATAAAAAATTTAAAGGCTAATAAAAAATGATTTTTTATTAGCCTTTTAATTATTTAAATAGATTAATAAAAATTATGTTTCATAGCACGTTAAGAGTTTTTTCAACACATTTTTTTCAAATCCGAGAAAAGTGATAATTTCACGATTTTTTCAGCTTTTTCTTAATTCACCCTGAAGAAAAATTTAGTAGTAAAAATTATTTAAGTGGTGCAGCTTTCGATTTGGAAGTATTTTTTCATTTTATTTCCCGAGTTCCAACGCGTCCCTTGCCGGTTTTCACGTATTGATATTGGGCTACCGTGACAACCCGAAAATCGGGGTTATTAAAAAAAAAAGTTTTGAAGGAATAAGTAAAATAATTGAAAAATCATGCAATATGTTGATTAAAAAAATTGTGTACCAAATTTCATTAAAAATATATATATAATTTTAATAATGAAAAAAGTTATAAGCGATCTCGTGAAGGACCTTTCAACACTGAGAAAAATAAATCGTTGAATGTGCAAAATGCATTTTGTTGTCTCGGAAATTTGTTGTTTTAACAGTTGCTCAGACATGCTAAATAAGCTACAGTTCACACCATTAAAACTATCAGTTAGATTAACAAAACGTTTGTTACGCCAATCAAAAATCAAGTTGAACGTATTTAAAGATACATTTTGTTAAACCAACGGAATTTTGGTTGGATGAACGAAATTTTTTTTTCAGTGAACGTGAGAGGCTCAACGGTGTACTTGATTTTAGCCACATGGTTAATCTGAAACAAAAAAATTAGTTTTTCTTCTCAAAATAGATAATATTGGCTGAAAGTTGACCGAGTTTTTTTTTTCATTAGTGTGTTTCAATCTACAAAAAAATGTTGATTGTTTGTTTCCGATTTTTCGCGGTGAAACGACATAATTGTCAATAACTGATGGAAAAAAAATGTTAAGAAGAAAATCGTCGGTCAAGACTAAACTACTATTACACTGAATAAGTGCACCAAATATCAAGTCAATCCGTTCATTAGATATCTAGAAATCGTGTACACCATTTTAAAGAACATAGTTTCGAGAAAAACGCGTTCAAAGTTTTCCTAGCAGTTCTATCGTAGTAATCATAAGTTTACCTTCAATCTGCGATTGCTGCACCAAATATGAGACCCTCCTCTTCAATTTAAGTTGCCTCAAGCGAAGAACGAGAGTTTTTAAATTTTCACAGTAGCATAACCCCTTAAAGTGCCTGTCCCCTTAAGAGTTCAATCTTTCGAGAGCAGTGCTCGTCAGTGGCCACACTTCTGAGAGTGACTCGCAATCAGTAACGTCAAACTCGCCGACAGGAAACTCTTGGAGAGCTTGCTCTCAGGTGGATAAGTTCAACCATGCTATCCGATAGTTACTCGCAAGTGTTGAAACACAGGTCGAATTTTCACAGTACTCACAGATGTATGACCTTGCACGACGTACTTGGACCAAAGAAGCTACGCGTGCATTAAACGAAAAATAAAAATAAAAGATCAAATGCTTTGGAATACGAAATGTGACGAATACTGTATCAGAGAATTGAAAAATGGAGTGATCTCCAAAAGTGCATCACAATTCGAATGTATCGGAGTACCTGGAATTCCAGGTATACCAGATATTCCAGGTACTCTTGGAATTCCCGGTACAACAGATATTGAATTCCTGGAATTTCACGTATTCCAGGTATTGAATTCCTGGAATTCCAGGTATTCCAGGCATTGAATTCCTGGAATTCCAGGTACTCCAGGTATTGAATTCCTGGAATTCCAGGTACTCAAGGTATTGAATTCCTGGAATTCCAGGTACTCCAGGTATTGAATTCCTGGAATTTCAGGTACTCCAGGTATTGAATTCCTGGAATTCCAGGTACTCCAGGTATTGAATTCCTGGAATTCCAGGTACTCCAGGTATTGAATTCCTGGAATTCCAGGTACTCCAGGTATTGAATTCCTGGAATTCCAAGTACTCTAGGTATTGAATTCCTGGTATTCCAGATACTCCTGGAATTCCAGGTACTTCGATACATTCGAATTGTGATGCAATTTTGGAGATCATTGCATTTTTCAAATTTGTCTCATCGGTAGGTATATCTTTTTTTGCAATGGTCGGACCAACCGATCCTATTCATTTTTCCAATCAACCTACGGTCATTCGGATGAAATTCCGAAATTGAAACGCGTTTCCTATTTCTAATTCACGTACAAGTATTAGTAACGTCGAGTTACAGTCCCCGTGATACCCAGCAGCTCCTTTTACTTTTGAAACTTTTTTTTCTTTCGAATTGCCAATGCAACTATCATTGCTGCGGAATCTTGTCGTTTGTGAGAAGCCATCTCAGTCACTGCTGACGCGACGCCACGATCCCCAGCTACAGAAGCTCTCCAGTGGACATGGTCCAGAGCGTAATTTGCGAAAGTAGCTCTCCAGCTACGTTCTGAACTGCTCGCAAGAGAGCAACTCTCAGAGTATACTCTCACGTGGACTTTACCATTCCCAATTGACCCTTTCAGAAAATTAACCTCTTCGCATTTCCCTCCGATGTTAGCTTTGGGCTACGAAAATCACTGGAATCTTTTCCCGGGTTATGCATTACAATTCGAAAGCCCGAGTAGGCAAAATGGACATTGCACGATACTTAAGGGGTTAGGCCACAGTAACGCAAATTTAACTTTTCTTTCGTATGAAACAGTGATTCACTCGAAAAATTAATTACACATCTATTTAGTATGAATATCAAGCTATTGGAAAATTTTTTTCCGATGTACAAAATGGTTGACTACTAATATTTTCTTTTGTAATCTTTTTTAGGCGCTCCGCGACGTGACATTTAGCATCAACAATTTTTTAGCTAGAACAAAAAACAAAAATTCTCGTCAATCTACATTAGAATACCTAGAGAAGTACGTACGGAATTTAAAAAATATTATTTTATTCAAAAGTTGTGGTTGTATGAACTTAAGAAATGAATTTTTATTGAAAAATTTTGTTATAACTGTTCATAAACTGCTCATAATATGAAGAGTTTTCGATTAATCAGCAATTCTGTACGTACTTCTCTGCGAAATGCAATTAGGAGCATAACTTTTAAATTTGAAGTAAATCGAGTGAAAATTGTTGACGTTATTTGTCACGCCAATTGGAAAAAAGCTGTTTCAAGAAGTTTCGAGTAGTCAGCCATTTTGTACATTGAAAAAATAATATATTAGGTGTACAAATAAGTTTTAGGACAGTTTTCAAAAAATTCAAGATTTATTAAAAAAGAAGTAAAACACAGTTATTCATCGAAGTAATCTCCATCGCACTGAATGACCTTCAGCCATCTCTCAGGTAACTCGCGGATGCCTTTCGCAAAGAAACTTTCGTCTTGCGAGGTGAGAAATTTAGCGACCCATTTTTCCACTTCTTCAAATGTTTTGAATCGCACGTCAGACAAATCGTTCTGCATTTTCCGGAATAAATGATAATCGGATGGGGCTAAGTCTGGTGAATACGCCGGGTGTGGTACAGCTTCCCATCCAAGCGCTAGTAACGTATCCTTGACCGGTTTACCCACATGAGGCCGCGCGTTGTCATGGAGCAGTTTTACTGGACGTTTTCCTTTACCAGAAAATGGACGTTTCTTCTCAATTTCTTGATTCACTTGCATCAATTGATGACAATAGCGATCGGTAGTAACTGTTTGACCAGGTTTGAGAAGTTCATAATACAGTACACTTTTCATATCCCGCCATATGCACAGCATGACTTTGTTACAATGAACATTGCGCTTTGGCGTGGATGTTGTCGGCTCGCCGGGGTCAACCCAATGATATTTGCGTTTCGGATTATCAAAATAAATCCACTTTTCATCGCCGGTCACAATTTTCCACAAGAAAGACTTTCTATGTTGCTTGTTGTAAAGACTCACACAAATGTTAAGACGGCTGTTTTTATTTTCTTGAATCAGAAAGTGTGGTACCCACTTTGTTCCTTTTCGAATCTTACCCATTGCTTTTAAACGATAAGAAACAGTTTGTTGAGTTACTCCAAGCTGTTCCGAAAGTTGTTTCTCCGTCTGACAAGAGTTTTCATCCAGCAACGCTTGCAGTTCCTGATCGTCCACCTTTACAGGAGGCCCCGTGCGTTCACGGTCACTAACGTCGAAATCACCTTCTTTGAATCGCTTATACCAATACTCACATGTACTTTTAGATACAATGTTGTCTCCAAGAACAGAACATATCGATTCACAGGCTTTCCTAACACTTTTTCCTTGATGGAATTCATAGCGAATGCAGTGTCTAATAAATAGCTTATCGGTCTGCATGTTTAATTTACAGAATTTATAGGTTATGGTTATGACTCCTTTACGTTTCGATACTACATATCAAGCGCCATCTATGATAAGTGAGCGGGACCTTTGAATTAATTTAGAATAGCTGTTATGATACAAAATCGAAGTGTCCTAAAACTTATTTGTTATATTTTCAAACAGCTTGATATTCATACCAAATAGATGTGTAATTAATTTTATGAGTGAATCACTTTTTCATGCGAAATATTTTTTTTAATACGCACATGATTTTATACCCGTTACTGTGGCCTAACCCCTTAATAAAAATAAAGAAAAGATAACCAAAAATTGCGTGGGATGTCAATATCCAAACTTGTATACGATGTCGTTGTGACGAATTTTGTTGTGATCGATTGGTATTGACGCGTGCACTCGCGCTTTGGCCGACAGCAAAGCGATCAAACGCAATTTAGCTAATTATGTTTGATCGCTTGGGAGTTAATCAAGGAAAATGGAGACCCGAGAAGAGAGAGACTGACAGAGGTATATAATAGTGTACGCATTCTAGGCACGTGATAAAAGCTTTCACTACACCATCAGCCCGCTCCTTTATCCACCTTCTTCCCATTCCTCTCTTTCGCCATGTCTCTCACAATCAGTTTCGAAACGCTCCACGAGATGTGTCGAGTTCCTAGTTCGTTCGGAATTGAACCACCATTCCGTCTATCATCAACAACACAAAGCAACGTAATGAGTAGATATTTGGCTGTCAATTTAAACTACCTGCCTTTGATAGGATATGAGACTTATGCAGCTCCGTATGTTCAGGTAAGATAGGCGAAGGCTGTCAAAGAGGCCGTTAATGCTCCATGATAGTTCAATGTTGCAAATTTGCATCTCTGCAAAGACTTTCGACGAATAACGCTTCAAATCTGCTCCAATTCGACGATATACATTTAGACAGGAAAAAATAAGCAATATTGAGGGATTTTTGAAACTAAGAAATAATTATTCTACAATTATCAAACTTTAGGTATATTTTAATAGTATATTTAAGTATACGAAACAATTTTTCAAAATTAATTCATTATTAAAATGGCAGAGCTGTGGCAGAGTGTTACTGCGAGGTCAGCGCAAGAGTTGCGAATCGGCGTACAGTCTAGCTTACCGTAGACTTTGATTTGCAAAAAATTTTAAACATTTTTTCAGTTGGAACATGTATAGTTTCTATGTGGAGGTAATTAACATGAAGAAAACGAAAATTTAAGAAAATGACACGCAATTACAAAAAATCAACATTTTTGTAAAATGTGGATTAAAAAAGTAGTTTTTTTTCCAATTTTTCAAAAACAATTCTCGTCAAGTAGAAGGTACCAATATTATCAGAATTTCTACCAAGTTTCAACTCAATCGGCTCAATACTTTTGAGTAATCATGCACGCCAATTTCGACAATGCCGTTTTGAGAAAAACGCGTTTGAAGTTCACGCCCGCTCCGAATCCAAGCGGTGAGGCACAGCGTTGACGGGCTGTAACGTTTGAAGTTTTTTGGATTTCGTTTTGAAACTTTGGGAAAATATTTTACATATACAGTTTTATCGTTTAAAGAAGTAAAAAAGAAATCTATTTATTGATCGTTATAAATGTATATCTCGCCTTAAGGGAAGGGTAGGGGTTACAGCGTGAAAAAAAAACACTTTTTTACGAATTTTTTTCATCTATATGGATAGAGTAAATTGAAACCTTGTGTACATTGTTACGTGTTATTTCGTGAACATTCCGTGAAATTTGTACGCGAAAATATCCACAAACAAGCCGGTGACAAAGCTTTTCCAAGAACGCCTTTGGAAAAACACGATTTGCGGTGTTCACTGTATCTCAGCTAGAAATGATCTGACATCAAATACCATTAAAATGTAGTCAAAGTATCATCAAATCCTCCCCCCAGTGGTCTTTGATAATTTTTTTTTAATTTTCTAAATTTGTGCTGGTCATGTAAAGTGAAAAAAGCTATTTTTCACGAAAAATTCCGCCATTTTGGGGGTAGAAAAACGCCTCAATGTAATAAAAAATCTCAAACTAACCGTTGGGGAGAGGTATTTTATATGTAGAAAGTGTGTACCAAGTTTGAAATAAATCGGTCATGTAGTTTTCAAATGGCAGTGAACACGGACTTTGAAAAAGTGGTTTCGAGAAAAACGCGGCATCGGCTTGCTTGTGGATATTTTCGCGTATAAATTTCACGGAATATTCTTGAAATGACACTTAACAATGTACAAAAGGTTTCAATGAATTTACTCTATCCATTTAGATGAACAAAATTCGCAAAAAAGTGTTTTTTTTTTTCACGCTGAAACCCCTACCCTTCCCTTAAATCTCATAAGAACCGCTCAAAAATAAAAGTTAATTTGGCCCTTTGCTTCCTCTCAATGTTACTTGAAAGTGGAGTATTACGAGTACATTACGAGTGTATTTCATATTTGCGTTTTTTCCTCCCTTCTGCGTCCTCTCTCTTCTGCGAGAGACAGAGAGAGCTCTCTCTCTCTCTCTCTCTCTCTTTCCTATCCCTGCCTTATCACCCTAATCTCTCTTTCTCCAGGTCTCTCGCGTTATATCAGGGCCATCTTGGGTAAATTCACTCGAGGCAAATAAGACATTGGAGGGATGGAATAAGCTGGCGATATTCATGGCATAGGGGGAAAGAGCCACCCTTATCCCTCGTCGAGAACGTCGACTCAACAATGCACGGAGACACGATGTATATCCTAGACTCTCCTCTTCCGTTCCCTCATCCTCGGCCATCGCGTGATCTTTTTTTCTACTTTCAGGGCGTTCTGTCTTCCCTAGAGGGTCCTCTCGAGACTCTCCTTTCTCATCTTCTTCATTTTATATCAGTTCTTCGATGCTACTTCCCCATATACATATACATATGCATATACATACATACATACATACATACATATATACACACACACACACACACACACACACACACACACACACACACACACACACACACACACACACACACACACACGTATACATATGTGTGTGCGTATAAGGAATTCTTTGTCAACACGGAAGACACTTCAGGGAAAGATATTTATGGAGGGTTCCATATAATTAGGTAATACATGGATTAGTATGAATTTATTTTCTTCTCTCGTAGTTGTCGTCAATAGCGTATGGTCACAATCTTTTTTTATTGCCGAATCTGAACCTGAAAACTACTATGAGAATGTTCTGTAAATTTTCTAATTAGTTTATAATTGAAATTCGATTTATAATATTACTTATAGTTGGTTTATAATTGGAATAATTCGAAAGAAAATTATAATATAATTTATCTTCTTCCCTCGTAGATGTCGTCAGTAGCGAATGGTCTCAATATTTTTTATTACGGAATCTAAACCTAAAAACTATTGAGAATGTTCTGTAAATCCTATAATTAGTTCATATTTGAAATGTGATTTATAATATAATTTATAGTTGGTTTATAATTGGATCAATTCGAAAGAGAATTATAATATAATTTATAATTGGTTTATAATTGGAATAATACGAAGGAAAGTGTACTATTATTATTATGGTATTTTCAAAATGAAGCTATAATGTCAATTATCACAACGTTTGCATCGTTGGAATGCAGCGATATTTTTTTTCTTCGTCTCTCATTTCTTTATTTTCATCACTATCAAAAGCCTTTTTCGCAATTTGAGATCGTTAATCTCTGATAAACGTACATAAAAACGTTGGAATTATTTTCACCGCCAAAATCAACCAAATCAAATTTGTGCAATTGAATAGAACAACAATTTCGTTACGTTCGTAAGATGCAAATGTCAAAATCATCAATTGTCTCAATAACTATAATAATTGAAGCTGCAATTAATTCTCATCGATTTCATTCGAAGTACATTTTTTTTTCATCGACATTGTTTCGCAATCACAGCTGCATATGGAATGCTGCAATTTCTATACAATGAACGTCCGCTGCTCATTTGGATTGCCCGGTCGATGGAAGCAAAACAATAGAACAATTTCAAGTACACGGAAATGAAAGAATTCTCCGATTGAATTCCCCAAACTCCTCCCTTTTTGTCGCTTTTTTCTTTGTCCAATCTCCCCCGGTACAATGCAAGTTGTTTTTATCGACGAAAATTTTGTCATGGAATTTCGAGAGAGCAAGGATGAGGAGGAATATCCCTGTAGCGAGAAAGGCAACCAGTATTGGAGAATATAACCTCAGGCCAGAATGAAACGAAAAATAAAACTCCCGTTTAAAAAAAATCGTCAAGTGAAATCGGTCGCGATCATTTTACACTCGCTCGAGACGACATTCCACAACGAGACGCGATGCAAATTCTTCAGCAGGTAGACGATCGATGTTTTTTTTAAATGTATATCTACAAGACGACGATCGTAGCCTTGGGAAATAAAAAATTCCTCATTCCCGATTATGAATTCAAGGTCACCTTCGTTCTAAATGATCCAACACCGAAACACGCATTATAACTATGATATAACTTTATGATTCAACCGTTATGCGAATGACTTATGAACACTTTTTCGTTTCGAATATGTGACTCATCGACTTGCAGCTTTCCCCTGTAAAAAAAAATGTGATTGAAGTTTGCATCGTTGGAATGCATCCAAAATGATTATTTTGTGATTGCTCAAATATTTTTTTGGCATATCTTAGCGACGAAAATCCTTCAACAATTTTATTCAATTGCTTATTTAGAAGTGGATGATCGGAATCTGCAAAAAAAAAATTTTAGGATGATGAAAGTGAAAAAAATTAACATACAAATAAGAATTTTCGTTGCATTGCAAAAAGGGAAACTTCGACACGACAAAAAAATTAGGTTGGATATTGCATCGCTAGAATGCAACGACATTTTTACCTCTTTGTTTTTACCATTATCCGAAGCCTTTTTTTGTGAATTCAGGTCGTAAATTTCTGATAAGAATACGTAAAAACCGTAGCGCGATTTCCACAGTCCAAATGGCCAAACAAATTTGAGCAGTTGAAAAAAAAAATCATTTTCGTTGCGTTCCAACGATGCATGCTTTAACGTCATTAAAAAAAAACCCCACGGCTGATGTGCATGCCGCCGAAATAAAGTAAATTAATATGAAACATTCATACAAAACAAGAGGAGTTACATTTATTTTTATGCTATGTCCGCGCCGACTGCGCTTCGTAAAATTAATTACCTTATTACCTACTCATAATTGTTATCATTTTACATTTCGCGAACTGCCCATTATTACGATCCCACCTAATTACTGAAAATCGAAATAAAATACGAACCGGTGCATTCGTTAATTAAACATTCAGTTGAAAATTTCGAGGATGCGCCATCCGGTGGTCAACGAATCTCGTGCGTATTTCGACCAACAGAGTACCCATGATTTACCAAATCAAAGCCATTCGTGAGTCTGTGAGTTCGTCGGATGATCATTCGCTCTAACATCCACGATTTATGCATAACATTTCTCTAGCCCCCGTGTATTTTCATTTCCTTCGGGACATGCATACGCCAAGGGGCTCATTGCTATTCGTTTCTTGGCTGCAGCCATAAGATGAGAAATACCAGATATCATATATGCCTAAGCGCAGCGTCCGGTTACTGTGCCCTAACACTTGGAATATGCACTTGTACGTATATACGTAATCGTACGACGAAGGACCAAGTACCATTCGAGAGACGAAATCAGATGGAAAGTTCTGAGGATGTTCCAAACTAGTGTAACATTTCGACTGGAATTTCTGCCTTCGTTCATCTTGCTCTTTCTATCTCTCGGTGCTTTTCATTGCTCCTGCAGAGCTGGGATATCTGGTCCTGCAGATATCAACTTTGCGACGACGTACCATCACTGTGCACTGACCCTCCGTGCGCGTTTGCATTCTCTCTCTCTCTCTCTCTCTCTCTCTCTCTCTCTCTCTCTCTCTCTCCCTCCCCCCCTCTCCCCCACCTCTGCTATCTGACGAGCTTTCCGCTAATATATATCTCCGGAACTATATATATATATATATCAGGTAGTTCCATCTTCGTAACATCTTCGAGCACAGCGACAAGCTACCCGTCATACTTTCCACTCGCGGTAATTACAAAATTTTACTAATTAGCGACTCGGGAAATTGGCGTTCTTAATTATTTTCTAATTAATGCGAATTCCAGCGACGAGGTCCCGCCGACATGGCGCGCTATCGAGCAAATGTGACTAACCCGATTGAAGATTCTCAAGTATCGTTCCCCAACAGTTTACACGGCCCTAAGGGGGGAGACTCCTTAGGCAGTCGAAAATAAGCTAATTTTCAAGATTTTTTGTGTCGGTACAATGAAAATAAATGTTTTTTTTCTTTTTAAGCTTCCGTCGGTACAAGGTCCTTCCCCCGTAATACATTCCCCACCATATTCCACTTTGTGTCGGTACTATTTATTCTACATAATTAAAATTTCATGTACATATTATTGGATCTTTTCATTTTCCGGAAAAAAAGATTTTCTTTTTAACATGTAAAAATGGCGGCCGTACGACACTTGCTTCAAAGACGGTTGCCGCCTGAGTTGTTCGACTGCGTGCAACCTAGCGTCTGATGGATTGGTCTGAAACATAAGAGCCGAAAAGCTTTGGATTCCTGAGCCCCACACGCTCTATGTGAACCAAAAAATACAACGAAAAATGAACATCTAAAGTTGTTGAAAAAATTGTTATATTTTTTATGAAATTTTTACTAGAGTATTTGTAAATGAAAAAAGCAGTTTTTAAAAATAATTTTCAAGGAAGTTCAGTTTCACATAGATGGTAATTATGTTATCGAAAAGTGTGCAAAATTCCCAAATGTTTGATCTCATTGTTTTTGAGTTATCTCGAACGAGGGTCACGAAAAAGGGGTTTTCATGACAACGCGTTTAGAGTTTCGAGACTCAAAAACGTTGTGATTAATTAATCTGTCGATTAACCTGCAATTCCGGGGCCATAAAATCCTTCAGATTCCTCGTAGAGTTCATTGTCGGCCATAAGCTCTTATTCACGTTACAAAGGGATCTCCCCCCTTAAAAATCGATATTTCGCTGTTAGAACGGCGATGAAGTGCTGATCTACGTATTTTTTCGAGAAGTTAATTTACTCCGTCGAAAGATGAGAAATATTGATTCAAAGGATGTTTGTCTGGATGTCTCTATGGTATCGAAGCTTGCATCGTTGGAATGCAACGAAAATATATTTCGTCTTTCTTGGCATTTTTTCGTTGGCATATTTAGTCCGCCATAGTCACTGAATCATTTTCGCGAATCCTTATTTGAAATTTATCACTAAAATTCATAAATAATTTATAATTTACGAATGTATCAAATTTATAAAGATTTCAAATAATAGTAAAATTAAAGAAATGAAAAAATCAAGAAGCATTTACGTTGCATCCTAACGATGCAAACTTCAGCACCATTATTTTTGTACCATGAAATTCAGCGAAGACATTTCAAAAAACGAGTATCGACATCCTAAATGCAACAAAATAAAAAGCCAATCAACCCGGACAAACGTACAAAAAATCCAGTATCGAAATCGACACCCAAACTTTTATGGATGCTTCTTGGAAGCTTCCATACGGGTTTTTGCGGAATATCGTGGAGGACGAACAAACGTTTTGTCCAATAAAAAAAAACCTGTGAAATCCCGTATTACATTCGTTTTTCTCGGCAGCGAAAAAGGAAAGGTGGAGGAGGAATAGATGGGGAGTAACGTGGCCAATGTGGTCAGTTGAGGCGATAGGGCTGAGCGGTTCTGCGGCTGTGTACGCAAGGACCGAGAACGTCGGGGAATCTTCAATGGTCTCCGTGTTGATCCGAGGTCTCGAGAGATCCCAGGTGATGTCGTGATAACAGCCATAACGTGGTCCCACAGAGAGAGAACGATCGGACACTCCTCTCCCGGACCCGAGCAAACGTTCTCCATTAGGGCAATAATGGCCAATACACACACACAAACACACCCTCACTTGTCCACACGAATACGACGCTGGGATTTTGGACCCGAAATTAGGACCCTTGAGGAAGAGCTCTCTCTTGTTAGGTTGTGGGTTCGATGCAACCAATGCTTGTCATCGTGTTCCTTGGAAACACAAATACCGGATAGTTAAATCCCTGACTCAATGGGGAAACGGCGTGTATACACGAGTCCATGTGCAGGACAACTTGAGACGAGCTTGAATTCCCAGCGGAATGAAGACTTCCAATGGAAATACTGCGACGAAGTCTACTCGAATGTCTCCAAATCATTCGATGAATAATCGCCACGGCCATTGACGGACTATGCCTACACTGCAAAAACTAGGCGTCTTTGACGTGTGTTCAAAGTGTGTAGAAGTAACGCAACATAAAGGCTAGACACGCGTTGCCATGTTGATTCGACACACTTATGCATTTGGTAACGGGTAGTGCGATACAATTACAGACGTAATGAGTTGAAGTTAAACACGTGAGGGTGCAGTTTTGACGCATTAAATTATTACACATCTTCGTAGCTGTCTCCATCAATGACACGCTTATTCGAACATCCATAAAGCGTGTAGAATCAACATATAAGACGTATATTTACACACATTGGACTAAACAACACACGTTGATAGCAACACACGAGCTAAAATAACACGGAAAAAATGCAACACAGTTTAAGTCTGTTAATTTCGAGTTATAGATGTTTTCAAAATCACCTCGGTGACGGCGTCACGTGAAACTCATCAGTTGATTTGACATCGAATGATTAACCGGTTAATTGAAGACCACATTTGGTCTTAACATTTTGTTTAAGGGGGGAAATCACAGTAGCACACAAAAAAATAGGCATATTTTCGGGAATTAATTTTGGCTGAATAAAAGTACCAATCGAAGATCTGTAAAGTAGGTTTTATAGCAATACTAAAAAAGTACAAAATGTAATTTTTGCAATAAAAAATATTTAAAAATGGCGGCTGCGCAGTATATGCCCCAAGGCGCCTTTTTTTGAGCTTGCCGAAGACATAACTCGAGCAAATTTTTACCGATCGACTTGAAATTTTGACAGTAGCTTCGAAACATCTTTCTCCACGGAGCTACGTAGGATTTTTTCGATATATTGATTTTTCGCAAAATGGTGCATGTTTGAAAACAAAGTTAAATTTTTAACAAAAAAAAACGCAATAAAATCGTCGATAAAAAAAAGTAAGCCATATAAAATAAAAAAATCCTATGTAGCTCCGTGGAGAAAGATGTTTCGAAGCTACTGTCAAAATTTCAAGTCGATCGGTAAAAATTTGCTCGAGTTATGTCTTCGGCGAGCTCAAAAAAAGGCGCCTTGGGGCATATGCTGCGCAGCCGCCATTTTAAAATATTTTTTATTGAAAAAATTACATTTTGTACTTTTTTAGTATTGCTATAAAACCTACTTTACAGATTTTCGATTGATACTTTTATTCAGCCAAAATTAATTCCCGAAAATATGCCTATTTTTTTGTGTGCTACTGTGATTTCCCCCCTTAATTTATAGATGATTTTTCAGTTTGTCGCGTGGAAGAACCTGCACTGAAAAAAAATCATCGATCTATCATTGGTGTTATTGAATGAAATTTCGTTAATTCAATTGTAAAATTGTTGCTGTAAACAATTGGATCTATTAGTTCAAACAAAACGCCATTGACTTTAACAACATGATCAAATTAAAAGTTTTTTTTTCATTAAATATTATCGCGAACGAATTATATAGTTTTGAATGCATTTTCTGCAACGAACAAAAAAGCGTTTCAATTCATAACATGAATATTGTTGATTCGAGCACACAAGAAAAATTGATTTTCGCTCGATTGATACAGATAAAATTTCTATTGAGTAAATATGTTATTTTATTTTTTTTCACCATATCCGATATCGATTTCCAAGTACATTATTTGTTAAAATATTAATATTTTGATTGAAACGTATTAAGCAAATGTCTGAATTCGTTAAAAGATAAGGCGACAATAAAATTTGTTTCTCGCGCATTTGGTTGAAAAAATTCAACCAAATAATGGTCGAGCGCCACCGAAATTATAGGTGTGAGGAAACCCGTAGTTCTCGGAGTAACCGCTAGAAGCCGCACGCGCACTCTTTTCTCGTAAGTGTAGCGCGAACCGAAAATCTACTTAAACGTCGGAGAAACTCTAAAGACCCGTGTAGAAATTTGAGTCGGGAAAACTTTCGTTCTATGACATTTGTTTCGATGCAGTGAAGAAACAATTAATTCTATTGATTATATTTTTGTACGAAATGAAAAATGTTGTAGCAACCACTTAATTATTTTATCCAGACATTTACGGATTGTATAGGTGTAGAATGATTTCAATAGAATATAATTTTATTTGATGAATAATGTAGATATTCAGAGAACAGAAGAGCTTTTTCAAATAAAATAATATTTTATTCAAATCGATCACATTTTCCAATATTTTATAGCATTGTAACAATCTCATATATCGGTAGCACTCCGCAGCAGTACATTTATTTGGATCAACCAATATATTTTTTTGATTCGATTGGTTTTTTTTCTCAGTGTGAAATTGGAATCTATTTTCAAAAAACTCGATAGCTGCATTGAATCTTTAGCGACGTATTTTTGTTCAGGCCATCACCGACAAACAAAACACGGCCGTCATCGTGAATCTGTATGAGAACCTAGCCTATGCGAAGACAAGAAAAACAGTGACACCTCTCACACATACTACAGAGTAATATATAAGTACTGTTGAGTTCAGTTCAATAAATGCATATATTTTGACGATAAAAAGCTTTTGTTATTCAATTTATTATCTCGACGTATCCCATGTATATACAATACTGCAAAAATAAGTGTGTTGTTTTTACACACTTTGAGTTTGTAAATGGCTGTGGACAGTTTTTACACGTTTCAACGTGTGTAAGAAAATAACACACGTAAGTGCGTAGTTTGAACGCATCTATCCGTGTTATTTTTCACACACGTTAAAACGTGTAAAGTATTGACGAGTACAGCCATTTACACACCTAAAGTGTGTAAAAATAACACATTTGTTTATGCAGTGCAATAGTTGTCACAATCGAAAACAGCTCATTTTTACGGATTTTTAAATAGAAAAGTGTGATGACCAATTTCAACACAAATGAGATATTTAAAAAAATATCATCTGAAGAACACTGTAATTTTTTTGTGTCCAAATATCCAATAACAATCGACTTACTACCGATCCGGAAAGCACCTCTCGAAAACGTCTATTGCGGTGAGCCTTCTCAACGAGGTTATCTAATATCGAAAAATCAAACAGATTTCGTTAGTATATTAGTTTATCCTATGATTAATCGAAGGAATTTCCGAAATAGCAGATTTAAAATCCTCCGATAAAATACTATATTTTTACATCTAGAAAAAGCCCGAAACATTTCAGAAAGATCGATGCGTTTTTGTGATACGTCGTTCAGCGACTTTCAAAACGTACTTTCGACAAAAAAAGCATTCAATATTTCGAACCACGCTCCAAGCGTGTCGACGGGCATCGACATAACAGCCAATAAATCTGTCAATTTTGATGCGATCACCTTGAACTTTTCAGAGAACATTTAAAAGATGATACACCGTCGAAATACATTGGTTTCGAAAAAAGTGATTTTTTGTCTTCTACAACTAGGCATCATTCAATTGCGAGGAAAAAGCTCAATCGACGCGCCAACGTTGATTTTGATTGAACTAATTACCCGAAGAAAAACGTAGCTTGGCCAAAGTCTTACATTTCGCGTCTTTCCCGATGTTCTTTCCTGGCTGATCCATTTCTTTCCAATAACGAAAGCAGGGCGCCCCCCTCTGTCCAGGTAACGGAGCAAATATTGTCTTCGCCTCCACTCCTAGAATATTGGTATCGATTCTCCTCGTCAAACACAATCATCGTTAGCGGAGCGGTGGCGTTATCAAGAACGTCGCTCAGTTTCCACGACGCCGCTACGTCGTAACCATTAAAAACGTATCGAATCGTCGCGTTAACGATTGAATCGCGTATTTAATAATGTTTCGCTTATCGGTGTGGGCAAATAATTAACTTTTAAATTTGCCCGCGTTCGGAGAGTTTCATCAGCGGATAAATTGACATTGCGATTCGAGCGATATTGCAAAGCCTTCATCAGCCTCTATGGCGAAGACTAGCGGGAAATTCAAGTCAACATTGGACTTCTGGCGTATTTCATTTTTTCAGTCACCGGAATCTCTGACGAACTGATCGAACGACACGCAGAGTGGTCGCCAACGTGTGTGCGGGCTTGTGGAGATTTCCGGCACACGGTCAAACGCGCACTGGAGATGACTTTTCGCTTGCCCAGAAAGCAGCGGGAAATTTATGGACGCTTTATGCCCTAACGAAACGAGCTGGTATGAAATTGGAAATTCGAAAAAAGAAAAGCACTTTGACCGTGGATGCATGTACGACCGAAACCCAGGGCTTTCGGCGCTCGTATTCACCCACGTGGGTTATGCTTTTTTTTCACATATAAAATATATATAAACCTTACTTTTGTAGCTTACACACGAGATTGCGCCTCCGCCCCCTCATTGTGTCACGCTCACGTTCAAACGGCAGCTCGCGTTATCTCAACCCGCGTATATCCGTTTTTCCTGCCTAGTTTTCTCTGCCTCTCCGGCCCCTCGCAACGACACGCTCTTCTCTCGTTATGTTTCACGAAAAAGCTCTCACGAATAAACGTCGGTGAGGAAAAACGAGATTCAACGAGACTCCCTCTGTTGGAAAGAGCCACCCGGCTTTATCGTATTTGCTTTCTGGATACGTGCAATTTTATCGCAAAAACGTATTTCGCGTCGACCTTTAGTCGTGACTAGAGGCAGTCAATTTGCGTAAGGTTTCATACAGAATTTCCGTTTTGCCGAGGTGAGTAAGCGCAATGTGTTAAAAACCCTAGTGGAAACAAGTTCTCAGCCACTGCTCGGCTGGACCCAAGCAAACCGAAAAAACTAACTCAAAGAACCCCTAACGAAGTTGGAATGAACCTGAATAAGGTCAAAGAGCACGAGCAGACTTGAATAAATCTACGAAAAAAACCTCCAATGAACTCGATCAGTTCCAAAGAATTCTCGGCTACGCCGATTGGGTTTTGACGACTGTCAGATGGCATTGAAGCCTGGAACGTTGGAACGCACCGAAAGTTCCATGGTCCATTTTTTGGCATATTCACACTGAGCGAAAAGTTCATGGCATTTACAACAAACCCTATGGTAAAATAGGGAATAGTAAAATTCATTATTGTTTATTGATAACGCAATCATAATGTGGTTAACACGACTATAAGAAATAAGTATACCCAAACATGCGATTTGGGGTGGTGTGCTTGACTGTCTATTATTCCCGAAATGATTATTCACTATTATAAAAAGCTTGACAATATCGATGTGGTTAACGCAGTGCTATAACGAAATCGCCGTACAAATACTGATGTTGTATACTATACGTTAAGTTTTGTTCGGTCAAACTTATACTATTATTTTCAAGTTTGTACAATTTATATGGTTAACATTAACGTTTTCCGAGCACAGTTTGTTAGAAGGGCTTGTGAGAAGTGACTATACAAAAAAAAAATTACAGTAAAGTTTACTTATCGCGAAGACTTAAGGAATAAGGCCACTGTAACGGCCCAAAAAAAAAGGTTTTTTCACTAATTTTTTGCTCCCGAAATTGAAGGTATTTGAAAAAAAACTTTTAATGGTGTTATCGGGCATACATTAAACTTTATTATAAAATTTTTTTACAGTAAAAAAAAACAAAATGGCGGTTCCACAGCTATCTTCCCGGGACATGTTTTGCTTCCAGGGCTCCGCGGCACGCAGCACCACTGGTGCACTTTTGAATCTAGAACAAAAAACAAAAAAAACCATTAATCTAGAGGGCTATAGCTAGAGAATGTCGATCGGATTTTAAAAAGTATCAATTTTTGTGGATTTGGCGTGCGTTTGAAAAAAAAATTGATTTTTGACGAAAAAAACGGCAAGTTTTTTGTTAATAAAAAATCAATAAATAAAGTTCTTGAAAATTCCGATCGACATTCTCAAGATAATGTAAATGTTCACATCTGGTTAAAATTTCAAGTAAAAAAAATGAAAATTGTTCGAGTTATGCTGCGTGCCATTTTGAAAAACCATGTTTCGAGAAAAACGCGTTTAAAGTTTTGCGAATAGTTTTTTATTGGAAAAAATTAAAAAAAGAAGTTAAAAGGATTTAAACTATTTTTAAACTAGAGGGTTTAAACTATTTTTTAAGCCAATAAAAAAAAATCGATTTTTCAAAAAATTTACAGTGGCCTTACCCCTTAAGGCGGGATATACATTTAAACAGGACAAAAATAAGCAACATCGAGGGATTTTTGAAACTAAGAAATAAATATTCTACAATTATCAAACTTTAGGTATACTTTAATAGTATATTGAGGTATACGAAACAATTTTTTTTTATTTATTCGTCATCAAAATGACGGAGCTGTGGCAGAGTGTTACAGCAAGATCGCCGCGGGAGTTGCGAATCGGCATCCAGTCTAGCTTCCCGTAGACTTTGATTTGCAAAAAAGTTCAAACATTTTTTTCAGTTAGAACATGCATAGTTTCTATGTGACGGTAATTAAAATAAATAAAATGCAAATTTGAGAACATGGCATGCATTTACAAAAAAAATCAACATTTCACACAACATTTCTGTAAAATGTGGATTAAAAAAGAAGTTTTTTTTTCCAATTTTTCAAAAAGAATATTCGTCAAGTAGAAGGTACCAATATTATCAATATTTCTACCAAGTTTCAACTCAATCGGCTTAATAGTTTTTGAGTAATCCTGCACGCCAATTTCGATAATGCAGTTTTGAGAAAAACGCGTTTGAAGTTCACGCCCGCTCTGAATCCGAGCCGTGAGGCACAGCGTTGGCGGGTTATAACGTTTGAAGTTTTTCGAATTTCGCTTTGAAGCTTTGGGAAAATATTCTACATATATAGTTCCATCGTTTAGAGAAAAAAAAAAGAAATCGATTTTTTGATCGTTGTAAATGTATATCCCGCCTTAAATCATTTGCAGTCCGAGCAACCGCAGCTTAATCGTTTTAAGAACTACGCATGTCTCACAAATTGTTACATAGTATATATGTTGCATTGCAAAAATAGGATATCAGTTCAACACTTTTTCTTGTAGTTCACCTTCTGTTATTGTAGGACACACGTTACTATGAATTTAGCAGGTCCTATCATATAATATGGTATAAATCGGCTGCGTGACGCCTAATCCGACGACAAAATATCCGCCACAAAATATCCACGACAAAATATCCGACGACAAAATATCCTCATGACAAAACATCCGCGAGACAAAATCCTAAATCTCGTCCACCACATTAACGGGGTCGCGCGCAAAACACCTTTGTGGGGTGTGTGAGATAGTGTGGGGGCATAATACGAATTTCTTCATTGAACCCAAACATATCCATCACATATTAATAATTTCTTCATTGAATCCAAAAAAATAAACCCAAACATATCCGTCACATATTAATAATTTCTTCATTGAACCCAAAAAAACAAACCCAAACATATCCGTCGCATATTAATAATTTTCCTCCTTTTTTGATGGAATAAATTTCAACGGCATGACTGAACACTTGACATTGAATAAATTTTAACGGTGTGAGCGTACACTTTAAACTGTATATAACATCGGCAGATATTTTGTTTTGCGGATATTTTGTCCTGCGGATATTGTGTCGTGGATATTTTGTCGTCGGCTCAAACCGCGTGTTATCTATAAATCACTATTATATGGTACAAAACTATTGCGACGCGCCAAACATCCATTTGAACAGTGACTTATATTATCAAAAATAAGATCTGTACAAAATTGCACCTAAACCGCAGGTAGCAGCTATTCGGAAGTACAGCCGGAATTACTTTTAGCTCTTGTGCCATATCTGTGCTAAAGATACCAAAAGTACTCGGTAGCGTAGCAGCAGCGTGCGTAGGATAGGCAGAATGCAGTTAGGTTCGATCCCAATTAAAGGAAATATTTTCTTCTAAATAAATCATTACAGGAGGTCCGGGATGGCAAATTATAAAAAAAATCATCGAGGTAGATCTCTCAGTTGCGTGTTTTGTTTTATTTTGGATTTATGAAATATTCAATGCATTTAGTACACGGGCATTTATGGCCTGTACCAACACTTGAATAACCCACCAAATACGCATATAAGCAGGTCGTATCTTACAATATGGTACAAATCACTATTAACATCGTCGCAAATCACAGGCAACATTTGTAATCAATGCATATATATTTCAGTTCACTATTAGAATCTTGGGGAAGTAAATTTTTTATAGTATCACGGAATATCCATTTTAGGAAAACCTACTATATTATATAGCATTGAAGAACAAACGTATGTTTGTAAGAATGATGGTTACGGTTAACATATGTGCATAATTCATAAAACTTCTAAAACATCAATTAGCAGTACTATACTTTGGGCAGTAAATATGAAGTATCATTGTCCCCTCGGGGAAATAAAAAATGTAGTTAAAATATGGTTGAGAACACCATACATTTCTTTCCGTGCAGGCCTTCAAAATCACTCAAAGTTTTTTCAGGATCCTTATTAATGATCTTCAGCCCAAATACGTAAGAAACATTTTTGGACGATAATGAAAATGAGGCAATAAAAAAATGAATTTTCGTTGCATTCCAACGATGCAAACTCGTGCCATCCGTGCATGTCGCATTGAATTCGTTGCATTGAAGGCACCAAAATCGTGCCATCAGACTATTCGACCGTAAAATAAACATTAATCGTACGATCGTCGCGTCCCACGTATGATGAAAGTTTACATTAAAAGCAACGCGATGAAACGCTCGAATAATTCGGCATAATGCTCCAGATCCCCTTCCCCCCCCCCCCCCCGCCCGGTGTTTCAATTCAGCTCTCTCGGCCGACATATCGCCGGGGTTTCATGTAAAAGGCGTTTGCCACAGTGTACTAGGTGAGACGAGTCCGCGGAACCGGAAAGACGTTCCCATCCAATCTCCATCTATCAAAACCCAAGACATACGTCCCTCGTTAGTTCAACCGAGCGCGATGCCTTGGCAGAGAGCACGAGACTATCCCGGGGGTTCGTTCTCGCGCTGCTACTCTCCTCCAGATCCTCCAGGAACCGTCGAGGATCTTCCCTTACGAGGAAACATACATATGCGTGTATGTATCATATATAGAGATCCACAGACACCCACACGAGGACCAAACTACCTTCGGAAGCATCTCCGAGAGGGTGCTCCTAACTTGTGTGTGCTCTACTCGTGGAGAGCAGCACAGCCACTTACTTAACTCTCTCGTGACGCTATAACACGTTTCCCGACAATGCGAACCCTGTGTGAATCTCCCGCACTTCGTGTTATATGCAAGGATTATCTTCACCTTTCTACCGTCCTTCCCTGTGCGCGCGCGATCACTTGTCCCATTTGCTTCCGGATCTCTAGTCTACTACCACACCGGCCCCTCCGCCAGATGCAACGAGAGCAAAGTCTGAATCTCTCTGGTCGTATACGCGAGAGCAAACCCGTAAAATCCAAACGTCGGAATATCTCGGTCTTTGGATTAACGCGCCAACCGAGGGAGGGAGAGAAGCGCGATATGTTCTCTTGCTGAATTATCTTAGCGCGGTGCATCGACCTGACTCACGATTCACGGGGTGAGCGGGTAGATGGGTGTTTTTGAAGTCAACGCGATTTCGGTACTTGAGAGTGTTTCGTGTTTTGAGGAAATCCAAATGGAATCCCGACAGGGGTTGTTCGATAGAATGTTACCCGTGGAGAAATTGTTGTAGGCATCCAATGGGATTTCCGTACTTGACCTGAGTCGAAATTTTCAGCCTATTTTAAAGGCCTTGGATCCTATCTCAGCCTCACTTGAGTCGGTTTACTGCTAGAAGTCCTACTATGGGCCGCCACGTGCGTTTTCTTTGCTGCTTACCTCCTGCATAGGCCCTTATACTCCTACCTAACCTAGCTGAAGTCGTTGCAGCTCTTCCTTTGATTGCTTTTGGACCTATCGTGCATTTGGCTGTTTCGACGAAACGAGGGTAGAGATGGTCGCATTCGAAAGAGCGGGTCTGATAGTTTTCAATAACCGTCATGCGTTGGATTAGGTATGGCCGCGCGTTCGCCGTAGAGGCCTACTTTTCCAATGGCCTTTCTATTATCTCCACCCAGCGAACCTTTCGCATTTGCTTCAAACTTGCCCCTGCAGCTCCAGCAACTCTCCAAAGTGGAAGAAATGGATCTTGGGCAAACAGTTACAATATTTTCGATAGGAATTTCCCCTATGTATGCATGTATACGCGGACTAGTATAACGTTTGTTGGTGTTTGCTTAGGCATGTATGTGCGCGAGTATATACGTGTATCTACGCATGCGCGTATTCAGGCATATGTATCTCTATATGCGTGATGGAGTGTGTGCGTGAGCGTGTATGCGTGTGCCATTCGACGTCCTCTTTAGCGCCTGCAAGTGGAGAAAAGGGTAATTTGTTCCCATTCTAGGTGTTAAGTAGGAGCTCATTTTATATTGAATGCGAAGCTACTTTACTGCCTTTATCTCCTACCACTGTGAGGATCTGAAGGGGCAAAAGAGGCTGTAAATTTCGATTCGGGGTACCTGCTTACTGATAGGGATCCAATGGGTCATTGCATTGGATCTCTACACTAAAAAGGCACGCTAGTACATTGGATTTTCATTGGCATTCCCCATTAGAATGTACGAATCCAATTTGAATCCCGAAGGATTCCTACATTATCGAACAGAATTCGGTACGATTCTTGACGGATCCCATCTCATTCTGCACGTTGAATTTTCTACACGAAATATAGAAATATACCAAACAAAAAAATCTTTAAAAAGTATAAATATTATCTTCAAGAAGTCTAAATCGCTTTAAGAAGTATAAGGTACCTGCGGGTAATAAGGTCTGTCGGCTAATAAGGCTTAACGAACGAAAATCGTATTGCAAATCAGCGATTTTGATCAAGGCTAGACACACAGGCGCGTAACGCAAGAAGTTGTCGCTACAAGCTAGCGCATGCGCGATAACTTGCTCTCCGTTGCCAGTGTGCGTCATAAATTGTGAGGGACCGCCAGGCGGCGCGAATAATAAAAATCGTTCCGGATCAATCGTAAGTATTTCTTGTAATATTACACTTAGCTATATAAATTCGCTGTCCATTTCTCTATTATTCCATGCTTCAGTGATCTTAAATATTTTATTGAGCTATCGTGTTCTAAATATATTTCATTTTGATTTTTCTACAGACGTAGTCTACGGGTATTGAGGCCTACCAAATTTAACCATAGGCCTTATTATCCTCTCTCTTGTAACAAGGTTGGTTGTTTTTTAAATGGATTTTTCATTACTTTTAACATGCTACATGCTAAATAACATGTAAATAAGATGTGAATTTGGTTCCTAATTGATTAATCTCCATGTTTAGTGCCTACGGGAAGCTTTTACCATATGGTTCACGGTATTTCGAGTTCAGACGAAGACGAAGACAATGTGCCGCTCACTCGGCTCAGAGCGGCATTTCGTTAACTTATGCCCTCACCAGTAAAAGTTAAAGAAAAAATCTACGTTTAGGCGAAATGCCATAAATTACAGTGGAACTCCGGTCACGAAAGTTCTGTTCAGTAAAAATAATGAAGATAAGAAAAAAAATTAAAAGACCTCCACCATCAAAGGCAACCGTGGTCCACAAAAGCAAGCGAGTTGGTACGGTTCTGGCTGCGAAAAGGACACAACAGCTAACATGATACAGTGCACAAAATGCGGAAAGTGGTACTATGAGGAGTGCGTCGGTTTGTCGCTTGAAGATACTCCTGACTTTGAATGCCCTGATGGTTGTTAAATGTGCAAATGTATAGTTTATATGCGGTTATAAAATGTAATTGTGCATTTATATGATTGCTGATCGGAAATACCAAATATATAACGTGCAGATTAATTGTTTAAGTACGTTAAAGCCGTAGGCCTTATTATCCTACCATAGTAAAGTAAGGCCCATTGGCAAGGTTTTTAGAAACATTTAATTTTGTTCTTGTTTATGGTGGAAGTTGCCATTTTTTGTTTATATTTTATAATAATTTATATAAAAGTTCGATTACCATTAAAAACCGTTGCTTAATTTGAATATTTTTCATTTTTATCGCAGATCTCGCTTAGCTAGGCCTTGTTATCCGCAGGTACCTTATTTTAAAAATGGATTTGAATCACATCACTGAACAGCCAACGTAATTATCGTTTGTTATTTTTCTACTGCACTTTGACGTAATATCACCATATACGTCCATGCTCACGAAGCGTGCAGGTTATGTTTCACAGTGCCAAGTTTTTTCTCACGACTTTTCACATATTTTCGTTTCGAACGTGGTTAGAATTCTCAAACGTCGTTCATCGGGGAACAGTACAGAATCGAATTGGATCCCAATGAGGAGTTTCTTGTTGCATCTTCGGAGTATCTTTGGACTCCCCAACAAATTTGTGCACAGGATCACGAAAGAATATATATTGTTTTTTTTGGTGATCCAACAAATTCCGGTTTTAGAATTTCAAATTAAAAATTCTCTAATAACGTCAAACGGGAAGTATGAAATCCCCTTGGACTCCAATGTGGACTCTGTCCGTGCGGCGCCCTATCACATCCCTATAGGGATCTGAGGACTCGCCAATAAATTTCGGCACGGTTATCTTCTTTCCGTATTTCAGGAAAAGTTTCTTGGATTGTTCAATCGCAATATTGGCATCCGATCGTGATCGGAACATCAACTTCCGACCGTCCGTCAGCTTTCTTGCAGCAAACTTATTCAACAAACCTCGCTTCTACGCAGTTCGTAGTGATGTAGAATCCGATCGACGAAATCATCCCACGAATGAATCCTCAGCGAAGTCCCATACTCGCGCGTTATCGTTAAAACTGCGCAAAGTCGATGAGGCTCGGATCAAAGTGGAGCCTTCGACGGGTGCTTAACAACGCGCAGCACATCTCGGAGTAGTAGATGATGCCGAAATGATATGGGAGAGACTTTGATCAAAAGGTTTAAAAAAAAGATGTCCTGATCGTTTAATCTCGGCTCGGTTCTCGGTGCCGCCGTCAACCCTTTGAAAAGATGCATGGACGCATACGTTCGTCTGGAATCGTTTGGAAGTCCATTGTACCCGAACATACGGATTCCCAAAGAAGTCATACGCTTCTTTTTTGTAGCTTTTGAAAACTTGTAGGGCAAGCTGTCTCTCGCTCCCTCTGTACTTTCAGGGGATATCATCAAAGAAGAAAACTTACATTGCTGGGATATGGGACTTTTGAGACGAAAGCCGGCCCGGCTGACTGATACCAAGGAGCGTCGGGTTCCATCCGAGATGAAAAGTGCAATCTG
>OZ023317.1:31906854-31951854 GCA_964007375.1 Ophion obscuratus | reverse complement strand
GCGAATATTATTCTGCGGGATTCAAGCTCATCACGCTTGCCTCGTATATCTTTGGTAACGAACAATAGCCCCGCCATTTTTATCCCACTACACATCCATTATACTCGCATGTAATGTTCCCTCTCGACGCGTAATTCGCTCATTATCAATTTATTAATTGACAATATTGAGCGACGAGCGCATGACGATTGCACTGAAATTCCAAAATCCAGAATGAAATTAATTAGCTTATTACGAATTTATTAATTAACAACATTGAGCAACGAGTGCTTGCCAGCAGGAGAAATATCCTTGCAACGCACGAAAATAATATTGGTTTTTATAATTAATAGACATCCTATAATTTATTTTCCTTCTGCGATCCAAAAATAATTTTTTAATCGAAATGCCACATCCTTATTTTTCGATGTGCACGTGAAAAAAAGAAAGGGAAGTTGAAGATTGAAATCATAATACCAATGCGCATGATTTTTTCTATTGCTCGAATAGATATTTGTATCGTTACATCTGTGTTGCTCACCGAAAAATAAGACTCATTGGGAATGTTCGTTTGAGAATACTAAGAAAACAATTAAAATGAGGTTCGGAGGGTTTATTCTACATGTGTTGACATGGACAAACAATTTTTTTTTTTATGAAAAAGATACAAAATGGCGGTTGACAAGAAACATCACTCTGGTGTCCTCCTCCGATTTTGTTGAAACTTTTTTATGTGCAAGAGTATCAAAAACTAAGAGACACGTATTTTTTTTATCGGCGCAAAAACGGGTTTACGGGCTGAAACGCACTCTCGAAAATGGGGATGTTTTCCGTTTTTCGTCGATAACGTTTTAACGGTACGAGATATACAAAAATTTCAAATTGCAACAATGTTTATTTTTCTGTGTACTATATATTGGAGATGAGAACGATAACGTTATCGACGAAAAACGAAAAACATCCCTATTTTCGAGGGTGCGTTGCACCGTTTTCGAGGGTGCGTTGCATCCGTTTTTCCACCGATAAAAAAAACAGGTGTTTCTTAGTTTTTGATACTCTTCCACATAGAAAAGTTTCAACAGAGTCGGACGAGGACACTAACGTGATGTTCCTTGTAAGTCGTAGTTACAAGGTCTCGGTCGTAGTTACACTAAAAACGTTTTTTTAAGCGCTCTGCAAAAAGACGCAGAAATGTTGTGGCGTAGGGTCCAGAACAAAAAAAATCGCCATTTTCACCCGTTTTGCTAGAGAAGTACATACGGTAATTAAAAAATATAGTTTTAGTTTTAAGGCTTTCACGGCTCTTTATGTAATGAGAAGAGTTTGTGGCTTCCGGATGGAGGCCGTGTTGAGGATCAGCGTTGTGCCGACGTTTCGCAAACGTTACAGTCTGCATCATCAGGGCTGAGAGCTCCGATACTGTATCGGAGCTCTCAGCCCTGATGATGCAGACTGTAACGTTTGCGAAACGTCGGCACAACGCTGATCCTCAACACGGCCTCCACCCGGAAGCCACAAACTCTTCTCAAAAAATATAGTTTTTTCACAACACGGTATCATTTTTAAAAGCAAAAAAAAATGTCGCCAAGAAATCGACTTCAATTTGTTTATAAAAACGAAAATTGTCGAGGCATCCTAAAAGTCGTGTGTACTTTTTCGGAAAATGTATCTAAGAAGCTACAGTTAAAATTTCAAGTCATTCGGATGAAAAATGACCGAACAGTGCGACCCCCCGATTTTAAAAACGTAGTCTTGTGAAAAACACGTTTAAGAGGTGAGATGCAGTCAGAGGCGTAAAAAAAACGAGCATTTTCAATAATTTTTTTAATAACAATTAAGTTTGTTTCACAAAAGTGGTTACACAGACTTTTTATGTTATATTTCAACTTGACTTGTACAAATTTTCAAAGAAAAATATTTATTATATATAAAAATAACGCCCTCTTTGTCGGACCTCCTTCGGCATATAGGGCTTTGCGGTGACCATCATACAATCTTACTGGATCATCTAAAATAAATTTAAAAAAAATCAATTAGTTTAATAATAAATCTAGTTCTTAATCGAAGCTTTTTTTTTCAAAAATTGACAAAATGACGGTTTCCGACAGATAACTTTCGATTTTCGACCAAAAAATCGATCGTTTATTGTAAAAAAAATAGAAATTTTCAACAAAAATAAAAATCCTTCGATTAACGACTAGTTTTTAATGCTATCAATAAGCACACCAAATTTCATTAAAATCCATCGAGTGGTTTTTTAAATATAGTTGTCACGAATTGAAAAACATAGTTTCGAGAAAAACGCGTTTAAAATCTTTCGATGTGAATACGGTATTACATGTTTGTAAAATTATGATCTCGATGGATGAAGCTAAACTTTTTAAATGTATTTTAATCCGCTGAATCCTAGTATCACAATTTTGTTGCCGAAAAATCGAGCGTTTAATTGTTTATAGGCAATTGTTAAAACAATTTTTCAAAAAATTAAAGTTTTTCGGGATGAATTATTAAAAAAAAATATATTTTGGGCAATTTTAAAACGAAAGTATTCTTTATAAAATTTCGCTAAAGTTCATAGTTTTTGCGTAATAATTTTTTGAAAATTTCTGGACGAGTTTTCCAATTACTTACATCGAATCATCAATTCCTGGCCCATACCATAGGGCTTCTGCCGATGTGGAAGCTTCCAAAATATCAATTTGTTGTTGTCTTCGAAGCATTCCCTTCCCGGGTATTATCGTTTGCGCGTTTGTCAGCCACGTCTATACGTTAAACCTCTTCACTAATTGTGGGATGTCCCGGAAATTATTCATCGGATTTTTTAAAATTCTGATTGCATCTCACTCCTTAACGTTTCAAAATAAATTCAAGCCATCGTCCACACGACGGAATTAAATCTCTCATTTCAATTGTGCGTGTACCCTGTGAGGCATTTTGATAGTAAGTCTTCAGTTTTTAGGTCGTTGTAAATACATTTTTCGTACGACTGGACTAACGGAGTAGCACTCCGAATTGCTACTTTCCCCGTCGAGGCTGTTTCGTGTGTTTCGGAGCGCTCGGAGGTGTTTCGGAAAATGAACTCTAAAAATGTCTAAACATTTTTTCGCGTTTTATTTTCTTTCGTATATCGTTCCTGTGATGTTTGTACATCATTTAAGCCAATTAAAAAAAAAATGGTCAACTTGTTGTCCTATTCAGATGTAACGCCTTAATAGTTTCACGCTACGCAAATGACTCAAACGTTTTTTTACAATAGTGCTTATTCGTAATCGCCGACCTGAATCTGTATAAAAAAGATTTTGGATGGCAATAAAAATAAAAAGGAATCTTCGTTGCGTTCCAACAATGCAAACGGCAACATCATCAAACGCACCCAATCATATAATCTGCGTTGTATTACTTTTTCAACCCTCGTTCCCATATTTTCCTTTTACTCCTTTCTTTATTGTTATTTCATTCCACGCACGTCGACGCAGATTTCACGTGCCATGGACGAAATATATGTCCCAATGAAACAGCGAGATGTGTGCAGTATTTTCCAGGCTCGTTGTTATGGAAATCAGGATTACGAGCTCGGCAAGCAGCGTTCAAGCTCAAAGATATACTAGCGTGGTACAGTCCATTACCGTGGAGCAATAAATTACGAGAAATTCGTTTTATAATATCTACGAACAAACTACACTCATTATCCTTTGTACAAACAAAATGAAAGCGCGGTTAATGCAGAAAGGGCGAATGAAAATGTGAATCGACGCGGAAATTAGAGAAATTGCTTCAATTTATCTTTGTGCCTCAAAACGAAAAAAAAAATTCTCACCGTTTGCTGATCAAAAGACCTACAAAGATTTTCTTTCAGGCAAATTTTAGAATTAAAATTCATCAGATAAATTCGTCTACTACGAATCTAAGAAATCTTATATTCCGGAATGTGCTAATAGAAAAATTGTACTTTGAAAATTGAAATGAAATTCGCGTGCCTATTTGGAATCTGGACATCGGATCAAAAAGTGCTGCGAATTTTTTTCAATGCATTTGCAGCGACGTTTCGATGATTGAGATAATAATAGTTCAAAGGCTTAGTGTTACATTGAAATTTGAAAAATTCGATTTTGTTTTTGCATAGTTTTATAGCTTATGGTTTCAACTTCAATTGACAACGAAGATTTTGTAAAAAAAATCAGAAATTTGCCACGTTACGACGATTTTTGGGAAGACTCAAATCGCTTACTGATCTACGGCGCAACTCGTTTCTTTTGAGTTCTCCTCGAAATTATATTTTGTAAAACGGTGTAAGCCGTATCTCAAAATCTATTCGTTCGATTCACTTCAAATTCGGAAAGAGCATAGTCTATAACATTTTCTATCGTATGACTGGATGATTTTTTTTATATCTTTATCCATTTCTTACTAACTATTTATTAATGTAATTTTTTTTGTCAGCAATCGAACTTCTTATTACAGCTTGCCATACCTATTCGTAATTTTTTAAATGTCAAAAAAAGTATCCGGTCATACGAAAGTGTTATTATCAAACTAAAAGTACATTCTTTGCTTGTCACTCCTAAACACTCCACTGCTAGAACTACCTACACCGATCGGCTATGCAGCAACGGTAGTACGTTCTTTAAATAATAATAACTTCTTAGTTTATCTATATTTTTCAATTTTTCTGAAATTAAGTCTCGGCAGTACTGCGTATTAATAGTGTGTAAAGTCCCGGCCCCGTCATCCCAATGATCTCATCGGAAAAAAATTGAGGATCGACCTGTTTTTTGGGCCCAAATCTTATGCAGACCCGTCAAGCCGGGGGAAGACCTAGTTTCCGCACATTTTTTCCTCCGCATTACTTTTTCGACTCGCCTGTACAACTACGTCTCTCAAGCGCTCCATATGTATAGCTCAGCCCCTTTCTTATTTACCCCTTGCCCATCAGGCACAAAATATAGCCGAGTTCAGAGCTTTCCTTTCCGCGTAACTGCTGGAGACGCGAAAGCTTCATAAGAGTATCTGGAGAGAGAAAGAGAGGAAAGGAAGAGAGAGGAGAGCAGGTTGTGGTGTACGGGCAACAGGTTTTCCGCGATTTCGTCATATAGCTATAAAAGCTTGTGCAGATTCGGCGAGAGAGAGAGAGAGAGAGAGAGAGAGAGAGAGAGAGAAATCTGTGCCGCAAACGCAAAAGGGATATGGCGCCTCCGTATAGGTATACCCATCTACACGTAGCACAGGGGCGAGAATGGGGATGACAGGAAGCGAGCGCTGAATTTTGTCAGGAAAAAGAAGCTTACAAACGAAAAATGGAAAAGGGGCTGATTCGTGAGAATAATCACCGCTGTGGCGAATTGCGAATGGTATCGCAGTTCCGGTTTCATACGACTCTTCCGGAACAGAGACCATATCCCCGAACGACGAGGTGGCACACTCGCTACACGCGAGCTTTCACCGCCAAATTCTTCAGTGCTCGAGCACAAACGATATTGAGGTGCACGAGATTTTTTTTTTTGTAACGTTCCAAATACAACTGCGTTTCCACAGTTTGACGAGAAAATCCCTCGGCTGGCGTGTTTCACAGGCTGGATGTTGCCTGAAAACGAATATGGAAAACGAGGGGAAAGAGAGACTGATCGGATGAGAAAGAGATGGGGGGGAGAGAGAGAGAGAGAGAGAGAGAGAGAGAGAGAGAGTACGATTGACAGCGAAGAATGAACTCTGTGAAATTTGCTCAGCCTGGCTCCATCAAGGGTTCACCCTTGTAGCTTTATCGACTCTGAGAAACACGATACTCGGCACTCCCCCGACCGGGTCATCTCGTCCTTTACTTTCATTATGCCACGAGATTTCTGGCTACATAGTCGAGAAGGAGATCAAGGAGCGAAATGAGAGAATTAAAGGGAGGTAAGAAACGGCGCAGACGAGGGCAGAGGTAGAAGACCTGGTGGCGAACGGTGAGCGAGGAAGAGAAGCTTTGATGACGGGCGCGGGATCTTGTAATTACCGTATAGCAGGCACCAGCGATGGTAACTTTAGTCTCACCTATCGTAAAGTTTTATAACGAGACGAAACTGCGAGGGAAATGACGAGCGGAACGCGCGCGCGACCTGGGCAAGGGAAAGACAAGATAAATTACCGGAGGAGGTAAAATGGCGAGAGAGAGAGGCAGAGAGAAGAACGGCTATGTGATCGTCGTACAAATTGATTAATTAATTAATGACTGAGCTATCATCATTTACTTGCTGCTGATTCTATACAGTAACGATCCTGTCGAATATTGACCTAATTTACGCTTTACCTCGGAAAGGGCTAGAGAAATATTGGAATCGAATCTAACAATTGTCAAGAACGCGAATTCGCGAAATATTTTTTCTTATTTACGTGTTTCAGTGGAGAAATAGTTTTTCCTATTTACGCTTCGACGTTTTTGTACACTAAGCAACTTTGGCCTGGTCCAATACTTAGATGGGTGACCGGTTGGCCCCGTACTGGCTTGTGCATCGAGCAGTGAGCGGGCGGCAGCTTTATTGAGTTTCCGATGGTAATGCAACTAAAACTCAGTGAAAATATCACCTTTATAGGCAGAGGTTTTCCTCAGTTTCCCCGTGCCCTTGTGCAAATGTGATGGAGTTGCGAATGAGGAAAATTGTCTGTGGGCAATATGTTATTTTCAGCACGTATTTTTAGCCAAGATGCGAAACAAATTTTGATTTTCAATATTTTTACCCCCGAGTATGAATTTATCAGTCATCTTCCCCACAACCCTCGATTTCTACTAAAAATCGTTGAATGTGTATGTTGAGCTTTCGAACAAAAGCTCTGTGATATTTGTAATCGGCGGAAAATGTCCCATCGGATAAACCCTTAAAATGGTGTAAAAATCGAAAAACGTTTTTAGACCCTTTTTTGCCACTTTTCCAAAATCGTCAAATTCCCAAAATTTTAAACAGCCTTTGCGTCAGTCCTGTCTGAGTGACATAAACTGAATGGAAGATTTTGAAAAGGATTTTGATATGCTTAGAAATAAATGCCGTTGGATTCATCACGATATTTTAAATAGTTAACCAGGAAAGTCCATTTGAAAAATGGTTGAAAAGGAGGCAAAGCATATGGAAAAAATTGCCAAAATCAATGTGGTCCAACTTTGATATTCTGCGAAAAATTATCGTAGCTCAGCAAATCAAGCAACAGTTTTTAGAGCAAACGGTTACGAAGAGAATACACGCAGTGCGAATATTCAGGTCGAAATGGAAAACAAATGAGCGGTGATTGAGTAAAGAAACTTTTTTTGACCGAGATCGATAAAAAAAATTTGTTTCTTTAGATTAAAAAAATTCCCTATTGCTGTATGTTTACTCCCTGAATACGAATTCACCATTTATTTCCCGCAAAACCCTCAATTGTCATTAAAAATGCCTAAAAATTTATCGAATGTGGTTTGTTATCGACGAAAAACGAAAAACAACCCTATTTTTGAAGAGTTCGTTTCACCCTTCAAAACTGTTTTTACGCCGATAAAAAAAAATACGTATCGCTTACTTTTCGGTGCTTTATAACATATCCAAATTTCAACAAAATCGAAGGGGGTCACCTGAGGGATGTACCTTGTTAGGGCACCCCTTTTAAATGTAGGGTGAGAGAGAGAAAAATAAAGCGACGGTTTATTCGTTATTTTTTTTTCTTTTTTTTTTTCATTATACTGATAGTGGATTTCTGATCGTTTTGCATTACAAGAATTTTCGTTTTTGTTTCACTGACATTGGTGGACTGCTTGCGGGTGAAATTGGGAAATTTGCCCTTGGCGTGCTTCACTCAAGGGATGCTTTCATCCCTTGAAACCGTTTTTCGCTGATAAAAAAAATCGTATCTAATAGTTTTTATGCTCTACCATACAGATGAGTTTCAACGAATTCAAAAGCGGACACCAAACTAATGTTCCTTGTTAGTGAGGTATAAATTCTCAAGGCGGCACTGCCTTGACGTACGGCGTTCCAGTTGGTTCACAGTCAAGTAGGATTTTTGAATAATTTAAAAAATGCCCGACAAAAATGGCCAAACGTCGACACTACTGTCATATGTATCAACAATGTATCAAAGTATTTTTCGCGTCGTTCTTTAGATCAACGTATATTTAATTTGAACAACACAAAATTATCGCGCCACGAATGAAACATTACTACAATAATAGCGTATACAAAAGCAATGAGAAAGTATATTTTATCCGCTCACAGTTATAAACTGTCAGATAGAAATAGCACCCGGGAAGTGAACGAAAAAGTTTGCCGTTCCAATGCTACGCGGACGCCAGTTATGAAAAGAATCACAGTTGCTTTATTCCCCTGAGAATCTTGAAGCTAACTGCTCCCATATCTCTTTTTTCCATCCTCCTCACTCGCTCTCGTACCCTCTCCTTTCGGAACTCTTGGGAACAAGTAGCTGCACATATATGTTTTTTACCGGCAATTTCTCGCAATATAAAGACGTTCGTATATCATTCATATATATATAAATATATACACACTTGTGTATCTATTGGGCATTCCACACACCATCCCATCATCTGGAAGTTCAAAGTAATTCGAGGTATTTATTATTAAATAAAACAACTTTGTGAAGGAAAGCAATTAATCACGACTCAAAAAGTCTTCTCCTCGCGTAGGATCGCAGTTCCTGATATGGACTTCACTTTTAATCTGAAAGGATACGTTCCATACGTAACTTTAGAATTATTAACAGTGTGATTTATAGCCTCGGGTAGATACACAGGAGGGTATTTTCATTGCGCGTACGATCTTAGTTCACTCCTATTCGAAGCAGAGTTCAATTCAACTTCAATAAATGAAACCACGAACTCTATTCTCTGTTGGACATCTGTAATTAATTCACGAGAGAAAATCAATCGAAAGTGTTCATACGTATAAACTTTTGTCTGATCAGAGACATATAACTGAATATAGACTTCAATATAGGCGATCCCTGCGGTAACCAATTCGATAGACGACTGTTCGGTCGGGGCAAGGGGGGGGGGGAGATTCGCGTTATTCAATATCCGATGACTGAATTATTTGGTTCCTCTTAAAATCGGGAATCATCGAATAATGTACTATAAAATTTAAAAAAAACACACTTGTCTCTATTTTCAGGAGCTCTACAGTTGGCTAGTACTTGTACGTTAAATTTTCTTTCTGAAAAATCGAAATTTACTTGACGATACATTTTTATGCGCGCTCATCTTCGATTAATTTTTCAGCGTGCCTTGATACATAATAACATCGTCATTTTTTGGCGGTTCAAGGCTAAGAGAAACACTAGCTTTTTTAGCATCCTCATTAGAGGTCACAATTCCAGGTTACGATCTCAGATTTCGACCCGTACAGAAATTGTCGTAGAACTCCAATTGGATTCTCATACTTGGATCTACTTCCTGATAGGGATCGAATGGATCATCGCCTTCGATTCCTGTACTAAAACGTCATGCTCGTACAGTGGATTCTAATCCCGTTTCCCCACTGGAATCCAATTCGAATCCTAGAGGATTTTGACATTATGGAACGGAGTCCGATACGACTCTGAATCCGATGATGAATCCCATTGCATTCTGTATATTGCATGTTCTAATCGAAATATAGATACCTATACAAAAAGAGCGGATCTTAAAAATGTTTAAATCTTATCTTGAAGAAGTATAAATCGCTTCAAAAAGTATATCTTATAAATCAATTTAAATCACATCACTGCAGGTTATGTTTCAACGCGCCGATTTTTTTTCTCGTGACCAGTCATATATTTTCGAATCGAACGTGGTACGAATTCTCAAGCGGCGTCCATAGCGGAACAGCGCATAATCCAATTGGGCCCCAATGAAGACTCCTGTTGTGATGTGGTGTGATGTCCCTAACAAATCCCAATAGAGATGTGGGTGCATGTTAGGACTCCCCAACAAATTCGTGCTCGGGACCACGAATAGATATTTTTTGTAAGAGCCAACAAATTTCAGGTGACAATTTCAAATAAAAACTCTCAAACGACGTCGATCGGGAAACAGCACAGCGTCCACTTGTATTCCAACGTGGACTCCCTACGTGCGGTGTTCTTACCAAATTCTATATGGATGTGATAGGATCTGGGGAGTCTCCGACAAATTTCTGTACAGCGAATAATGACAAAACAAAGGAATGAAAAATAAGCCACCGAGACGTAACACCCGCAACATTTCCGATACCGTTTGCGAATCGAACAATCTTGTCCTGACCAAAAATAATTGCCGCCTGTATAGACAGCTGACGCGACGCTGAATATCGCCCATCGATAACAACGAGGAGTGTAAAATGAAGAAGAAAATAGTAACAAACGAGAAAAGACGTTTCCTTAGTAAACAAAAAAAAATATCACACGTCGTACTCGCGCACGTCAAAGTAGTTTTCCTACGAGCCGGTTGAAAGCGAGGATTTTTGTGACTTGTTGAATGGGAAAAAAGTGTGGAGTGTCTCACCAGTGGAAATTCCAAGTGTCGGAGACCGCGGGTATAACTGTATATCGGACTTTGTCAGAGGGTTATCAACGAGCGACGATCTTAAGCGCCACTCCGCGCTTCCTCCCCTCGATAAAATCAGTTCCGCCAAGCATCGGTGTTCTCGTTGTCGACGTCGTAGTCGTCGTCGCGGAAAGAGAGAGAGAGAGAGAGAGAGAGAGAAAATAAAATCCGGTAAAGAGGAAAGGGGAAACCGTCGTTAACGAGGGATTCAAGTGTGGCTGCCAGAGAAAGGAAGAACAAAAAACGCGGATCCGTGGAAAATGTACTCGATCGGCTATTAATTGGTGAATAACACCGATTCACTGACAATGGGTGATAAGTCCAATGGAACAATAAAGTGAAGAGGGCAACGTGTACGAACAACAAGTTCACGTGTGCAGAATAGATTGAGTGGAATGTCAAGAGAAAGAGACAGGGAGGGGAAGATAGAGAGAGAGAGAGAGAGAGAGAGAGAGAGAGAGAGAGAGAGAGAGAGAAGGACAGAAAGGCAAATGTGAAATCCGTACCGGAAGTCGTATAGTAGGGATGACGAGTTCGCTACCTTCACCCTATAAGTAAAATTAAATCGATCGAAATCGCTGGTAAATTTGTACGGGTCGTCTCTTCAAATACCAAATCCTCACCCTCCAAAAATCATCCCTCATATCCATACGGGATGAATGTCGGCCGAGCCTTGTCACTGAGAACGATCGTTCGTATAAAAAAAAAGGTTTCAACGAGTTAACGAAACGTTCATCCTCGGCACCTTGCCACCCTCGTGTAAAAGAAATAGTATATTCATCGAGGCTGTTCCAACAGTTTTTTTTTGTCAAATGAGCAATATTGAAGCAATTGACTTTACTATGAATATAGCGTTAATGTAATCACCATGACTTTAGTATAAATTGTTTTAAATACTACAATTTTTCTATCGGAAATAACAACCATTACATAAATAGACCACCGTACTACCTACTTCCACAGGAGTGGCTTTCACGGATCATTGCGGATGAAAATGTTTTTTGCGGATGAAGAAACCTGAGAAAGTCGAAATCTCGAAATGACAAGTATCATTAAAATGAACTGTTTAGGATCATGAAGGCCCACAAGTACATCCGAAGAAACATAAGAAATAAAACAAAACGATAAAATGATATCCATCGGAGAAGATCAGCAGACTTTTTTTCCGTCTACTGTAAATACATCCCAAGTCGATCGAAGTACATTTAACCCTTAACAGCCATCGGGGGTTAAATGAAACCCAGCCGTTTTTCGACCTTCCAGACATTTTCTTCGACATTTTTTTATATTAAAAATTACACGACTGAAAAATAATCGGCATGGTCTTACACACAAGGGTTGAAAATGCAATGTAGTATTTATTTTGTCAATTTTTCAATTATTGATCACTCTTCAAAGTGAGTGGAGTTGATTACACTCCCAACGTTACAATCTGGAGGTGTCTAACAAGAGTTAATTACAGCCCCTGAGCTCGCGCCGCACGTTACAAAAATCGACTTTTTTCCAACACCCCCAAATCCATTCCAGAAAAATGCTTCGCGTTAACATTTTTTTCTGTTCCGATGTTCGCGAGATGGCACAAAGTAAAGAGCGATAAAGTGCGATATTCAATATCTACGTTATTCTCCCGGCGATTCCATCGCAAAGATTGTTCTCGCTACGAAGCCAAACAAAAAAAAATACACACACGGTTCATTGTATAGGAAAAAAATTACCGCTATTATTTCGCGATCGGAGGGTGAATTTCATGGCCGGAAGTGGCCGGTGCGCGAGGGCTCTGCAAGCTAGCGAGTAAATGCGGAAATTGTTGGACCTCCGTGTAAAATGGTGGGAATACATATCGTCATAAGCTGGGCACAGAGGGTGGCGCAATATGCAAATCAGTAATGAAGGAAAGTGTGCACCTCTGCACGCTCCTGTTCATCTGAATATATATATATATATATATATATATATATATATATATATATAATTTACGTATAATTCTCTCCGGGTACATATAGCTCGGGCTCTTTTGCACAGGAAACGTGTTACCTCTCTCGGTGCGTCCAGGCTTTTTCCTCTTCCCGTTAGAAAAACGTTACCGCGTACGTCCATTACCACATTTTATCGTTCGAACTCTCTGGTACTTACTATGCCCCGGGAAGTCCCCTTAAACCCCCCCCCCCCCCCCCCCCCACCCCCCACCCACCCTTCCCAACGCGTGAGGTACAGCTCCGTGTGGACTAACAATTAGGGTACGAAGCTCTCGGACTCATCGCACTCTCCTGCATACCCTCTCAGGTGCCTTTTACGACGTGAATAGCGTTTCGTCAATTTGCCGATCTTCCGTTGGCTGGCGGTGGACGTGTACGCTTGTCGCGACTCACATGTGGCTGATACGTGTATTTGCGGATTTATTTAATTTTACCGAAAGTACCGAAGTCGTGGCTGGTTGCAGTGTCTGGGATGCTCGGATGCTTGCATCCTTGGTATAAATCGATTATTCTTTTTTGTTACGGTTTTTTTCATTACGGTATAAAAATAACGAAATGGAAGAGAGAAGCAAAAAAGAATAATCGCATTAGAAGAGTAATCGCATTACATCGAGTCTGGCAAACTCGGTACGTATCAACGGCAGAGGGAGAGGGAGATGCAGAGGAATTATAGACGTTATATGGGAACGCATTAAACGAATGCCTCGAATTCTGCAGAAACTCGCAGTAAAATGAAACGAAAGATCATCAAATATTCAAGATATGTATTCCGAGCGCTGAAAATTATTGTGAATAACGATAACGTGCATGAGTTTTAATCGAAATTCGTTCGGGTTTGAATTTATCTCCAATTTAGCTATTAAGAATTAATGAAGTTAAAGTTTGCATCGTTGAAATGCAATGAAAGTTAATTCTTGTTAATAACTCACTTTTTTTCATCGCCGATTTTGGCTGTGAAAATCGCTCAAACGTTCGTACTTATTCTTATTTGAAATGTACGACCTATGCAAAAAATGGCTTTGCATAGTGCCAAAAATCAAGCGATAAAAAAAGAAACAATGTTGGGTTTCAACGATGCAAACTTCAACGTCGTAGAAATGAGGAATAATTAATAGTATTGAAGTGGCCTTGCACCGGCTGGTGCATTGTAAAGGTTTCAATTGACAAGAGTAATACGTAAAAACCAGCAAGGGTATATGTTGGAACTCAGGAAATTGAATAATAAATAACAAAAACCAATAGCATTGAAGTCATTGATGAAGTTGATCTTATTTGGCAACATTTTTCATCCTTTTCTGCTAATGTAATTACGAGTATGCATCAAACATGATTTAAAAGAAAACGCATTATTAAAACATGATATTGAAGTTTGCATCGTTGAAATGCAACGAAAACATTTTTTTTTCTATTTGCCAATTTTCTTTGGCAGAACGAAACCGCGGTAGATTTTTTTTGAGATTCTTAGTAGAGACCTACAACCTAAATCCGTCGAGGATGATTTTAGATAACGATGAAAACGAAGAACAAAGGAAAATTCGTTGCCTTCCAACGATGCAAACTTTAAGGGGTCTTATTTTAGTTTTAAGGCTTTCACGGCTCTTTATGTAATGAGAAGAGTATATGGCTTCCGGATGGAGGCCGTGTTGAGGATCAGCGTTGTGCCGACGTTTCGCAAACGTTACAGTCTGCATCATCAGGGCTGAGAGCTCCGATACTGAAGCTCTCGTGTCTCAGGTATTCCTTATATAGTTGCAGTCATCGGTCCGGATAGCTGCACCAGCCAATCAGATGTTTTAATTGATCAGCTGGTCAATTAAAAAACCGGGAGGACGGTGTGCCAAATAGGATTGACGTGATATCCTCCATCTGTGTTTAGATTGTCCGGATGTTTTCGGATTTCCAAGCCTTCTCGGTGTTTCCTGGAAAAATAGCTGTTTGATGAGGCCAGACTTTGGGCTTTGTCGAACTGGATGGCATGACCAGTCTCCATCCAATGTTCGGCCAGCGCTGATTGTGTAATATGGCCATATTTGATACACCGTTGGTGTTCTTTGATCCGTGTACTGATCTTCCTCCCGGTTTCTCCTATGTACACTTTACCGCATGAGCAAGGTATCTTGTATACTCCTGGTGCACTTAATGGTGGTCTTTGGTCTTTTGCACTCGGAATCACTTGTGCTAGTTTCTTCTGAGGTTTGAATATGACTCGCACGTTATGTTTTCCAAGGACCCTCCCTATGCGATCGGTTATGCCCTGAAGGTATGGAAGGGAAGTTGTTGCGGTTATTTGTCCTTCATTCTCCCCATCAGGTGCTGTAACCGTTTTCGGATCAGCTATTTTTCTTTTTAGATTTTTGATCGTTCTTTCGATGTTGCCTGGCTTGTAGCCATTGTCTCCTAAAGCTTTTCGTAGGTGTTCTAGTTCAACCTCCAAGGAGTCTGGTTCGGAGATCGCTAGAGCTCTGTAGACCAGAGAGCTTATGACCGACGTTTTTTTAATTGAAAAACGTTTTTTTAATTGACCAGCTGATCAATTAAAACATCTGATTGGCTGGTGCAGCTATCCGGAACGATGACTGCAACTATATAAGGAATACCTGAGACACGAGAGCTTCAGTATCGGAGCTCTCAGCCCTGATGATGCAGACTGTAACGTTTGCGAAACGTCGGCACAACGCTGATCCTCAACACGGCCTCCATCCGGAAGCCACATACTCTTCTCTTTAAGAGGTCTTCTCACTTTAGACGCTAGCAAAAGGCTATTTTCATGAATTTGATTGATTGGTTTATACTATAGATATTGATATGAAAGTTGTTACAATTAATGAAAAAAACTTTCGAAATACATTTTCAAACTAATTTATTTATTCAAGTCACTATTTATAGACGAAAATGGTAGTTAAAAAAATGTCCTAAAAAAATTGTAGGTCTGCACTGTTGATGACATCTCGGAAATGGATCATCCGAAACAAAAGAAAACCGGTTTTAGATGCAGTATGTCAATGGGTATAGCGCATATCATACGATTTTTTATATATGCAAAAATAACAAAATGGCGGACATTTTTCGAAAAAAAAAAAAAAACGTGTGTTTTCACCGTTTTTGGCAACAAAAAAATAGTAAAGATAATTTTTTTTTAATCCTTGATATGCGCTATAACTTTAGTTGTAAAGAATATGTGATTAAAAATTCATAAGGATTGGTTCAGTAGTTCCGAAGATTTTATCAACAAGTTATCGAAAAACGTTGTTTCGAGAAAAACGCGTTTAAAGTTTGGTTGGGTTAGATAAATACATTTAAAAAAATTAAATGTATTTCGCAAGTGTATTTATCAAGTGTAACAACTTTTATGTCAATATCTATAATATAAACATATCAAAAAAAATTAATGAAAATAGCTTTTTTAGCGTCTAAAGTGAGCAGACCCCTTAGCATCAGAAAACGTGCTTTTCTTTAGTACAAACGTGTTTTCTTTAGTACGCGTTTAAAGTTTGGTTGGGTTAGATAAATACATTTAAAAAAAATTAATGTATTTCGCAAGTGTATTTATCAAGTGTAACAACTTTTATGTCAATATCTATAATATAAACATATCAAAAAAAATTAATGAAAATAGCTTTTTTTAGCGTCTAAAGTGAGCAGACCCCTTAGCATCAGAAAACGTGTTTTTCTTTAGTACACAAAAAATGTGTGCTTCAACCTCGATATATAGCCCTTCATCCGATGCAACCCTAAAATCCATTCCCGACTTACTAACGAACAAGTTCTCGATATACGCGAGAAAAATCTACTATTCACTATTATCATTATGCTCTTTATCACTATTATCATCATTCCAAATCATGTTCTTCACACATTTCGGTTACATCTCCAATACAGATTTTAAAAAAATGATCAATCATCCTACCCCGAATTAGCCAAGAGAAAAGTTGGCGCACGTGGGAAAAAAAAATTTCCTGCATTCCAGCCTACAACGTCTTTGATTCCGGGTGCTATTTATTCCTGCAGAATTGGGTAATTTTTTGTGTACGATAACGCCGTCAAGTTATAGTACCTGCTGCGCAAATTTATTTGCAGTCACTCGTTGCTTTGAAATTACGGACTTATGATTCTTTAAGATCGGGTACGTCGTTGTTGAGCGACTTCAAGCCCTGAAGCCTATCTCGAGCCCTAAACCAGCTGCGCTCGTTAGGGCAAAGCTGAGTTTATTAGTCAAATGAATTCCAGGATAAATTGCGGAAAAAAGTGGCATTCGTCAATGACAAATTCCACTGCAGGGCGCACACTCGTGACAAAGGGGGATGGAAGAGATTATATCACGACGCGTATAGTACTCGTATAAATTGAAGGACCCCCCAGGGGACAATGTCACGCGGGGTGAGTCGTTAAGCAAAGAGAGATAGCAGACATTAGAGGCAGACAAAATATATAAATATATATGTACATCGCAAGAGGGGTGAAAAGAGAGTGTGTCAGGGAGAGAAAGGGAGGAAGGGCGGCAGAGTACACCAGTGTAAAGGACACAAGTCTAGTGGGCTAATACATCCTGGTTTGTTTGACACTTTTGCTACATAAATTTGCTCTTTAGCCGACGATCTCTTCACTGTGCTCGCGCGCTAGTCACATAGGGGCAGCTTGCCATCCCTGCGCGAACGATATTTTTTTTTCTCTTCTCTTTTCAACCAACCATCCACGGCTCGTGTACCTTCCCTCTCGGTTTCGAGTACTTCGTGTTGCATATCTTTACACATATCTACGGGCTTTTTCGCGTGAGGCCGGACACCGGTCGGGCACCCCCGGTTGCAACGACTAAAAGCCAAGGAATGTAGAGGGAAAAGCAGCAGGGCGTGGATTTGTTCTGAGGATGAATGAAGCAGGCACACCCTCGGGAGGTAATGGGATTTAGAAAATTGGGCTCACAACTTGTTGAAATTTTTGAAAATATCGATTCTTGGTTTTCGGCGAATTCTCAAAATATAACATTTCGAAAATATTCTCTGAAAATTTCAAGTCGATCCGATCAAAATTGAGCGAGTTATGGGCGTTTGTAGGTAGGTTTCGCTAACAAATTTTACATTCTTCTTTTACATATCATTCATATTCATATTCATTCATATCATTCATATCATTCATCATCAAAGCATTGCTTGTACGAAGGATTTTTTTTTGATGCATTGAAAATCGGTTTTTTCACTTTGAGCTGCGGCGATTTTTTCAAAAATGAATATTTTATTAAATCCTTCGTCCAAGCACTGGATAATTGTATGCAAAAAGTAAATGCGTTTGACTTTTTTTTATTTCGTATCGACGTTTTTCAAACAGCGGTCTGCACAAACCATTGTATCTACCCCGTTTATCAATAATTTTCAATAAAAAACCTGTAAATGATCCTTAAAACCATACTCTTCAAGGCAACACACCACTGTACAATTTTCGATAAATCGTTTTTTTTCGGAAACACTTCTAAACAATACTTCAAACCTCCAAAAATATGATGCGTATTCGTGTATAGCTAAAAAAAAGTTTTAAAGTCGTTTTCAAGCTATTTTTGAGGGGCGTCTCCAAGCGCTGAAAAGCGCCTTCAGCGATGCCACGCCGGTAGACGCAGTTCCCGACTCTTGTAAGCCTATTATCTTTGGGGAAAAAGTTTCGGACTAAAAATAGTTTTATTTTCTACCAATAGGTGGCATTGAATTACGGAAAAACAAATGTCATCAGCTGTAGCGTCTATAAAACCGTTGACTTCAAACACGTTTTTCTCAAAACAATGTTTTTGAAATCGGCACGCAGCAGAACTCAAACAATTTTCGTCCAATCGACTTGAAATTTTAACTGTAGCTTCTTAGATTGCTTTAACAGTCTACGGGCGCATTTTTCGATTGATTGAAAAATATAAAAAAAATATCACTTTTTACATGAAAATTATGGTCGAAAAAAACGAACTTTTTTTTTTTTTTTTTTTTTTTTTTTTTTTTTTTTTTTTCAAAACTTGTCTCTATTTTATTTTACTATTTTTTAATGTCCCCTCGTACTTGACTGCTAAAACTAATACAATTAACGCAAGTATTCCACGCTTAGTTCCAGGATTAAATTTACGACAGTTCTACTGTGTGCCGCGGAGAGTCTTGCCTGACAACCAGTAGTATTACAACGACTCGTGCACCGCCATTTTGTATTCCTTCGTTAAAGAATTTTTTTTTACATACTTCAATATATACCTTATAAGACCTAAAACTCTTAAATGTTTTTTATTCTTTCCTTTAAAAAAAATCCAAAGGAAACTGTCGAAAATGGGCAGTTGCCATGGTGTCCTCCATTAATATATTTTTTTTAACCTGCCTACGTTATCCCGGAAAAAAATCACGAAAATTCGTTCTTCCGGCCACGAGCTCGGTGTGATCCGTTGAAAAGCTGGTTTCTAAGCAAACTAGCCTGCTTGTTAAGGCCGTAGGCCACAGTAATGGGTATAATAATCATGTGCGAATTTAACAATTTTTTTTCCTATGAAAAAGTGATTCACTCGTAAAATGAATTACACATCTAATTAGTATGAATATCAAGCTGTTATAAAAAAAATTCCATGTACAAAAAGGCCGACTACTAATATGTTCTTTTATCTTTTTTTAGGCGCTCCGCGGCGTGACATTTGGCATCCACCATTTTTACCTAGAACAAAAAACAAAAATTTTCGTCAATCTACATTAGAATACCTAGAGAAGTACATACGGAATTTAAAAAATATTGTTTTATTCAAAAGTTGTAGGTATTTGAACGTAAGACATGAATCGTCAGTGAAAAATTTCGTTATACCTGCTCATAAAATAAAAAGTTTTCGATTAATCAGAAACTCCGTACGTACTTCTCAGCGAAATGCAATTAGGAACATAACATTTAAATTTGAAGTAAATCGAGTGAAAATTGTTGACGTTATTTGCCACGCCAATTGGAAAAAAGCTGTTTCGAGAAGTTTCGAGTAGTGGGCCATTTTGTGCATCGAAAAAAAAATATACATTATTTCTTACTGCTGGATATTCATACCAAATAGATGTGTAATTAATTTTATGATTTGAAATTTCATGATGATGTGAAAGTGAATCACGTTTTATACGACGAAAAAAATTGTTAAATTCGCATACGATTTTATACTCGTTACTGTGGCCTAAGGCCTTCATATATACGGGAAAAACCTTTTGAACTATATTGATATCTATGTAATGTTGGCTATCAGCATATATTCAGTCGACGGGAAATCGCCTCCTTTTACACGAAATACTCTTTGCATATATATATATATATATATATATATATATATATATATATATATATATATATATATATATATGCGTGTATATGTGCATGGGCAACAGAATTTTCCAGTCTGACTCGACACCTCCTCGAGTTCCCATCGTTGTTACTCGCCATATATACAACTCCCGGGCGTTAATGAAAAAAAGCTCCCAGGTCCTTGTGGAATCGATGTTCAGGAGGGTCCCAACGACGGAGAGAGACAAAACTAGCAACGTGAAACATTCAGCAATAAAAAACGCGTACAGGTGTGAATTCGCACACACCTTTCCCCTCTCTCTCTCTCTCTCTCTCTCTCACTCTCTCTCTCTCTCTCTCCCTCATTCTTTCTTCTCTTTTCCGTCTCCCGTAACGACGGTACGGAGAGAAATAGAAGCGCGCGCGATGAGAGGATACGAGTAGTGTCGGAATGCTCTCGAAAACGAGAGATGGTCGAAACAAGGGCTGCAAGACAGACGGAGAAAGAAGAGTATATGGGAGAGGGCTTGGGCGTATAGGCGCCCAACGGGACTTTTAGTAAGGCCACCTTTCCATTAGTCCATCCCCTGGCGGGTCTCTCTCTAACGAAATGGGGTTTCCCAGGAAACGAATTTAACCCATTAGTGCCCGGCGACCCTTTTTGGGATGCGGGAAAGCAGTCAGCGATGCCCGCGGCTTGCTAACACAGACGTGCAAAAAAATGCGACGGGCAAAAAGTGTTACGTACACGAAGGCACGCGTGTACGAGCGTGCCCACGCATACCCGCACGAACGCTATAATAGAAAATATACAAGTATGGAAATGTTTTTTATAATACGAATAAAAAAGTCTAATCGCGTTTCCATTAGCACTGAAGTCGTTTCATCCCCGCGGGGTTACTCGAAAAATTATCCTCTTGGCCATCTCCGCAGGATTCTCGCACGTACCGCAAAACCCTCTCTGGGACTCTCACATATACTTGTTATCCCTCAGGATGCATCCACCTCCGTATTCACTGAGTTACGGGAAATCTTGAGGACTTTATTTTCGTCCTATTTGCATGGGCTTTTTCGCGTGGTCGTCCCTTCTCATTTACTCCCTTGATACCCTCACGGAGCTCGGTTTCTCTTATTTTGTTTTATCTCTTTTGCTTCGAGTCCGACCTACCAGTCGCGTCATTATCTCCGGCTCCACAGAAGGCTTTAATCCTTCTGAACGAGCGAACGGCATGCACACGCAAACCATATGGGTATATCTCGCGAAACAGCGGTGTTTCCGTCGACCCCCCACCCTTCCTGTCTCTGTTCTCTCAACGACAATCACCCCCTTACAGCATCCCTTTATCTCTCTCCTTCTCTCTTTATCGCATGGACTTGTGTGAAAAGCCCGCATGCTGACGCCGCGAGCGCTAGAGATGAACGAGCAAGACCCGTGGCTAATAAGGTGTCGGAAGCTCACCTCGAACCGTACGACCTCATCCTACCATTACCAAGCACCAGCAGTAACGGCCATTGCCTTCTCATACACCGTTGAAGACATTCCTACGATCACCTCGCCACTTCCGTCCACTAGACATGCAATTCCTACCGTCATTTGCTATTTGACTATAGTTTCGGGAAAATTTGAATGAAATGAGAAGGCCCATCGGCGCACGTTATCAGTGGCTTCGTTTTAAAACGCGGAGATCTGCAAGGACAGATTACCGTTCATGACGATGAGAATTACGATTTTTCTTTTTACATAATTTACATCATTAAGGCCTTAGGCCACAGTAACGGGTATAAAATCATATGCGAATTTAACCATTTTTTCGTATGAAAAAGTGATTCACTCATAAAATTAATTACACATCTATTTAGTATGAATATCAAGCGGTTAGGAAATATATATTTTTTTTCGATGTTTCGATGTTTTTTCGATGACAATCGATTTTTTTCGATGCCGACTACTCGAAACTTCTCGAAACAGCTTTTTTCGAATTGGCGTGACAAATCCCGAGTCGAAATTTTTAGCCTCCTCTGAACCTCGCAGGACCCATTTCTTTTGTAATACATAAGCCGCCAGCCTCCGTTGAACCTACGAAACCTCATTTGTCGAGTTCAGTGCCATGCAGAGACCTCCTCTTGGCCCACAGTAGCCTCTGCTAGACCTCCCAAACCTTCTCTCGACCCCAGTTTCAGTGAAACGTGCAGAGCACAGGCCTCCTTAACCTGCTTTCAACCTCAAACTGTTGCCTCGACCCCACCTAACCTGCTTTCGGCCCAAATTCGATATCTCCTCCATCATCATTCCATTGTGGCCTGGTCGGTAACCCGTTCGATGACGAAATTAATAAAAATACATCGTCCCCTTATCAAATTATTAGTGCAATATTAATATGCGAAAACAATCAAATTTTCTCAATATCGATTTATTATTATTTTATAGGCAATTCATAAAAGAATGCTTGTATATACAGTCTTACTCCAATTCTATCGGATTAATGGGCGTTTTCCTGTCAGAAAAAATCTCACAGGAAAATTCTTAAAAAATGTCAGTCTATCCACTATAAGCTTATGCGACGTTTTTCGTCCTTGACGTTTCTTCTTAAATCCTCTAGTTCTTGAGTTACATTGCATTATCTAGAATTAGTCTTTTTTAGCAAAAAATGAAATAACATTGCGAAAAAAATCGTACAAAACTTTATAAAAACGCAAATGGACTTCTCGCTACCCCGTTCAAGTTTATCATGGATAAACGCAACAATTTTTTTTGCATCAGTCATGCGCCCAATTCTCGATGGTCGAAAAGAAGCCGAAAATCAGTCACGTATAAAAGTGCGTACCGGGGCGAAAAGAAAATTATAAAAAAATATTTCAGAAAAGCAATATAAAGCTGAATTTATTCCCGTCAAAACGCCGTTCGGTGAATTTGGTTATCTTTTTATTTACGAAGCTATGTAACTTTTCGTGCAGCAAGAAATATAGACTATGGTGTATCCAAACTTTTAAGCGACGGTATATATTATATAATACTATATATATATATATATATATATATATATATATATATATATATATATATATATTATACTCGAAATATGTGGTTGCATTAATATATTGGAATATACACTACCAGTCAAAAGTATTCAGACACTTCAGATAACTGCAAAACTTAATATCACTTTGGATCATTGCAAACTTATGGTAGAATAATAATTATTTTACGAAGATAGTATAAAGCTCTGTATAATTCCTTAATTATATAGATCTTTATAGTATGTTCGTGAAATAATAAATGAAATGAATTATATTACTCTAACATTATTTGGCAATTATCCAGCGCTCAAAAGTTTTGCGATTATGTGGAGTGTCCGAAAAATTTTGGCTGGCAGTGTAGATCTAAATAACATATAATGTTGATATCTATATGGAACGTTAGGGTGTTAATTATAGTCTATTTCATGTTTTACAGGATTGAAATTGTCGGTTTAGAATTCAACCTCATTCGATTTTTTCTTTATTTTTTCTTTTTGTTTTTGTTCGTTTTGTTTTTTTTTTTGTTTATTCAATAATAAGTTGATAAATGTCGACGGCCGATTACCGTCGATTTTAAATAAAATGTTTGATTTTTCTTTGTTTTCATTTTTAGCACGTCGAAAATTTAAAAACCATTTCTCCGTGTATGTATGAAGCATATTTTTATTTTTTTCCGCTAAATAATTATAATATTAACTAACCGCGTCTATTTGATTCTTTTTTATTTTAGTTAACTAGATTTTTCATAGAACCAAATTTTTCCTATTGCATTCCATCATTAAAATGATTGATTTCAAAAATGTTTATTTATAGAAAATGAATCTATTTAATATCGTCCAATAACTACATATTTTATTTGATCCTAATAAATCTGTGATTCGGTTTCATCAGTTCAACATCTTCATCTGTTAAAAAAAAACAATTTAGTTAAGTTCACTGAATGGGTCTAGTTATTTTTTTTAAATTTACCTTAAATACAATTTTCTTAGAGTTAACCTTTTTTCTATTTGATTGAACTAATGGTCCATCTTTATTGCAACACTCATATAAAAGGAGCGGGGGGTAGAGAAGGTGGAGAGAGAGGAATTTTATATATATGTATATGTATATGTGTGTTTGTTTGAAAAATCTATAGCATGTTATTCGATGAAACTCTCTAATTATCACAATCATATTAACTAATTCACATAGCTTATGTGATACAACTAATAGTTAGAGGTATTCATTTGGTCTCTTATGCCATATCAGGGACCAAAATGTTATAAGCACTCGGTAGCATAGGGGCAGCGGAGCGTAGTTATGAGTAGGTAGGCTAGGTTCAAGGCGCATATAGGGCAAATATTTTCTTCGAACAAAATCATTTCTATAGGCCAGGGAATGACGAATTAGGATGAAAAATCCTTGTGGTAAAGCTCTCAATTAAGGCGTTCATTTTATTTTCGATTTATGAAATATTTTATACATATAGTACACTTAGCTTTACAGTGTGCATTGTAAGCAAATAAAGATTAATTTAAATCTCATCTTTATTAATATATATAAATATCTTTGAAAGAAATATGATCGTAGTAGGCTGTGAGACAAGGAAAATACCTATTTTATTTAAATAGATTCTATATAAATTCATTTTTTTGTTTAGCAGTGTACAGTAGGCCGAAAGGAGGGGAAGTAGGTTCTGCGGGAGCGCTCGCAGTAGGCCGAACTGAGGTTCCGTAGGTTCAATTCTGAACCTCACTGACCTCCTTTGAGTCAAAAAGTCTACTTTCTGCCATGCCGGAGGTTCATCGGAGGCTCTAACGCATGGTACTTTCAAACATTGTACCCTCCTTTAGATACCCAATAATCCGCTCACGCCGATTTCTGCTCGCCTTCATTTTGTGGGTTGAACGCGGCTCGAAAATTTCGACTCGGGATATAACATCAACAATTTTCACTCGATTTACTTCAAATTTAAAAGTTATGTTCCTAATTGCATTTCGCAGAGATCCGTGCGGAAATTGAACTAGGGCTTTGGTCGGGCCCATGTAGAATTTCCCTAACTTTAATAGAGCCCTAATCGGGTAGCATCACATGGGCCCTTAGTGGCCGGTCACACTTTGCTACTGAGGGCTATTAAAGGCAGAATAATGAGGGCCTTCAAGGATTCCTTATCGACGCCTCATGTAAACCATGGTGTGCCCACAAGTTATCCCTGTCAATGGCTCACGTGTGTGTAAATATATGTGTTTCTGCGTATATGTGTCCGTTTATAATGTCACGATACACTGCCAATTTGTTTTTAATTATTCAAATAGGATCAATTTAAATGAGATAGGTTTTTTCCTTGTCTCTCGGCCTACTACGATCTTATTTGTTTCAAAGATATTTTTTTACTCGTTTCCGCTATTCTTTTTAAATATCAAGTATATTCAAATCAAATAAATAAAGATTCGATTCAAATAAATCTTCATTTCATAAATCCAAAATGAAATTAAGCACTTAATTTACCACAACGATTTTGTATCGTAATTCGTCATGCCCCGGCCTTTCGGAAAGATTTTTTCCGAAGAAAATATTTCACCTATATGGGTATTGAACCTAGTACCTACCTACTCATAGCTACGCACGCTGCCTCTATAGTAGAAATTAGAAAAATATTCGGTTCTAATCAATGTCTAGAATCTTTTTTGTTGGAAGGTAATATCTGGAAAACGAAAACCGATCTATTGACTTATCCTCCACAATCGGGTAACGTTCATGAGTGGAAAATATCATCAAAATCTTCAGAAGAAATAATTTTTCATATGGAAAGTATTCGGCGAAAAATAGTCATTATAAGAATGTTTTTAAAAAACCGAATGGGATTGTTCAAACATACGCGCTGGCATCACTCCATGAGTGAATAAGGCAATAAGAATAATATGTAATTTTTTAAAGATTTTGTAAATGTAATATATAATAATTTTTAATGCCCCCACGTTTTTATCCTATTTTTACCTATTATCGAATAATTGAGTGTAGTAATTAAGATACCAAAAACGATTTAGTCCAAGCTATGTATACTGGTCCGTTTCCTATAATGCCCAAACCTGGCCCTATTGTGGCAATCCCTGTCGGGATTGCCATAATAGGACCCGCAAAGGCCCTTATAATGCCTACCCTTATCGGGATTGTCATATAAGGGCCTTCAAGGGCTTATTTGAGGCTTCCCTGATAAGGAAAGCCTTAAATAAGCCCTTAAAGGCCCTTATTTTTATGAGGGATGCCCTATCAATTTTCCGCACGGGGAAGTATGTACGGAATTTCTGATTAATTGAAAACTTTTCATTTTATGAGCAGTTTATGAGCAGTTATAACGAAATTTTTCACTGAAAATTCATTTCTTAAGTTCAAATACCTACAACTTTTGAATAAAACAATATTTTTTTAATTCCGTACGTACTTCTCTAGGTAGTCTAATGTAGATTGACGAGAATTTTTGTTTTTTGTTCTAGGTGAAAAATTGTCGATGCTAAATGTCACGCCGCGGAACGCCTAAAAAAAGATAACAAAAGAAAATACTAGTAGTCGATCATTTTGTACATCGAAAAAAAAAATATATTTTCTAACAAGTTGATATTCGTACTATATAGTTGTGTAATTAAGTTTATGAGTGAATTACTTTTTCATACGAACAAAATGGTTAAATTCGCACATGATTTTCTACCCGTTACTGTGGCCTAACCCCTTAAAGCGATGGTGAGATTTTTTCTTTCGGGCCCTATTGAGAGATTTATTTTTGCCAGAGGCGCGATATCATTTTTTAGAGGGCCGATCAATGACTTGCTCGTGCTACTTTTTTCAGTCCCGTCTCGATGTTCTCGCTAATTCACGTACAGAGCTTTACTTCGCTCTTGGAATCCCGGACCGTTTTGATCCCTTGACAGCGCGCGATTTTCTGAGCTGATGCTTTTTCTGGCTGCATGGAAATTGAGTATCAACGAGACAAAAACGTTCTGGCAGGTTTTTATTTTAATTTTAATGTGGCATCAAGTGCCCTGATTTTGAGCGACGGCTCACAGTTTTCCGATTCGGATATTCGATGCTTTTCTTTTCGCAACGAAACATCTGTTCTGAATGAATGGGTAACCTACCCCGGATAGATTCTTCATTCACATTTTGATTGAGAGTTTCCGGAATACTAAAGGAATACGTTGATTTAAAGGTTGCAAGCCAAAGCCACGTCTCATTGCCAGATGAATTACGGAAAATCTCCTTATTACTACTCCGAGCCATTTTAATTAAATACGAGTTTTTTTTATCACAGCCGTATCGAAACTCGATGAAAAATTGGCATCCTTCCAGGATTGGCTCATTATTACATTTTGCATCTATTAATATAGAACGACGAAGTTATAGATATCGACGCAGAGCGGTGGGCGCGTTGATTTGCGGTTCCGACGATCGTCCACGGCAAGCGGAAATGGCTTGGGCCAATACTCGGATAGGTGACCGTGGAGGCCCGCATTAGCATCGACTACCAAGTGACAGGCAGTGCACAAATGTTATCCACCTCTGTTCAATATAAATAAATGTATGAAACCCATTATAATTTTTCATTCATAACAAGGGCTCACAAAGCCAACGGAAAATATCCGTGTGCCCGGTCAATCGCCGACTATACTCCTGCCTGAACATTGCGTTCGCGGTAAGCGATCTTGGTCTGTTCCGTTTTATGTTCCACAGTTCTGTCGCTCGATAACTTATCCACAACCTCATAAACAATTTAGGTGCTCATTTCAAATATCGAGACCCTTTGCATCGATCAATTACAAGCACAGGCTTCATTCGATTTCGCTTACTTTATTACTACAAATCGATTACTCAATGCGGCAAGTGTCCCGAGCAGTCAGTGCCGTCCCGAGTAGGCAGAGTTTATCCGATAACTGTGCAGATTTGCTGCCGTCATAACGTCCGGGAGAAGTTTTTAATGAGTCGTCGATAATCAATCACAACGATCAAGAGTGACACAGTAGACGTCGTGCTCGTGCGGAAACTTGTTGGGCAGTCCCCAGATCCTATTACATCCTTACAGAGATTTGACAGGGCTGCCGCACGTAAGGAGTCCACATTGAAATCCGTGTCATCCGTGGTATTTCCGATTGACGTCGCTTGAGAAATTTTTATTCGTAATTCTCTAGCTGAGTTTGTTGGATCTTGGAAAAAATATCCTTTCTTCACCATGTGCTCAAATTTGTTGGGGTGTCCCAAGATGCACCCACATCTCTATAAGGATTTGATAGGGACCCCCCCCCCCCCCCCCCGCAGACGGAGTTCTCATTGGGATCCAATTGGATTCTGCACTGGAAGAAAAGTTCTATTGATATTAACTAACCGCGTGTATTTGATTTAAAAAAAATTGAATCAACTAGATTTATCGTGGAATCAAATTTTTCCCAATGCGTTCCATTATTATTTATTATAAATATATTTATTTATTCAAATCAAAATCTATTTAATATCGTCCAATATTTTATTTAATCCTAATAAATCTGTGATTTGGTTTCATCTGTTCAAACAACAATTTTCTTGAATCCACTAAATGGATCTATTTAATTTTTTTTAAATTTAAATTAAATATAATTTTCGTAGAATCAACCATTTTTCTACTTAATAGAACTAATTATATGTCTTTATTGCAACATACATATCAAAGAGGTATGGGGGTAGAGAGGGTGAAAAGAGAAATTTTATATATATAGGGCATGTTTGAAAAATCTATAACATGTTATTCGATAAAACTTTCTAATTATGACAAAGGTATTAGCTAATTGTCATAGTTTATGTGATACAACAAATAATTATAGGAATTCATTTGGTCTGGAAAGTTTTTCATTTCATTTTGAATTTATGAAATATTTTATGCCTATAGTGTACATTGTAAGCAAATAATGTTTTATTTGAATCGAATCTTTATTTATTCAATTTGTATATATTTAATATTTAAACAGAATAGCTGAAACAAATAAAAAAATATCTTTGAAACAAATAAGATCGTAGTAGGCCGCAAGACACGAAAAAACCTATTTGATTTCAATAGATCGAATTTAAATTGAATATTTTTTTGGCAGTGTGCACTGTTCCCCGATAAACGCCGTTTGAGAATTCTTACCACGTTCGAATCGAAAATACGTGAAAAGTCAAGAGAAAAAGCTCGGCGTGTTGAAACATAACCTGCGCAGTGTGTGAGCGTGTACGTGTGTGGTGATATTGAGTCAAAGTGCAGTAAATAAATAACAAATCGCAATTACAGTGTTTTTTTTTCAGTGATGTGATTCAAATCGGTTTTTAAGATATAGTTTTAAGGGGTTAGGGTCAATGAGCAACTTCAAAAAATCGATTTTTTCATTTCAAATTTCGAAAGTACAACATTTTGAAAGTATTGTCCGCAAATGTCACAAAGATCCGACCTTAGTTTATGGAGATATACGATTTCAAGTGAAGACAGCGCTCGATGCCGAAAGGTATTATGAGGGTTCTTCGGCCTACCTAAGATGCATCTATTATTAAATACTCAGGTATACATGTACATTAAAATTGTGAAAGATATGTAAGTACAAGAGAAAAAAATGTAGCTGCATGTAAAATCTACTTAAAACTCTTAACGAATTTTTCTCAAAACAACGTTGTTGGGGTTGTGTACAAGATATCTCGAGAACCGCTCATCCAATTGCTTGCAAATTTTGATCACTTATTTAAGATACAATAATCTCATGGGGGGACGAAGGATTTTTCAATACAATGCATTTTTTGTATAGCCGAAAAATGAGCTGTTTTGCGAAAAAAAATGTTTCCACATCCGCCATTTTGTAAAAAATCAAAATTAGCCTAAAGCCTTCGTCCATCCGGAAGCTAGTACTGATAATTCCAGATCCCATTACAAAATTACAAAATTATACAAATTATTACAGATGATCCAGTCTTAGGCAGCTGTGTACATCGTTAAACGCCTTTTTCTCGACATCTCGGAGATCGCTTATAACTCGGCTGCTAATCAACATTTTGTCATGAAAAAATGATTGGAACTTCTTCAAATATGTATGATTTTATTGAAAAAATACTGATTTGAAAATAAATAAACCAGCCTTTTAACAAACCATAAAAAGGCGTTTTTTGTTTCCGAATCGACCCTAACCGCTTAAGCGATTTATATTTTTTAAGGTAAGATTTATACTTTTTTATTTACACTTTTTCGTGCATATAAACAGGATCTAAAGGAGGTCTTTTAGGGCCTAGGCCTTAAAAACTTGCGCGTTTGCATTTGTCACGCTCACGGGCATTGAACGCCGCTGTGGAACAGCTGTCACTTTCACCTGACACCGCGACAAACTTGGATCGAGGTAAATAACATATATTTATTCATCCCGAAATTATCGTTACAAACAGTACATTCAAATATAATGATGTATTTAAAAAGCACTCTGATATAATGCAATTGTTTTCCTCGCTTTTCATGCGTGTGAACGGTAAACGCCTTGTTACAAATTATTAATAAGATAGTATATTAAGATTTGCTGATACAGTTCAAAATTACGTATGGTGTCAACGGGGGAGGGGGGGCACCGCCCCCCCTTCACCCCAGGCGGCGTACGCAATGCAGCTTCCACGTGCGATATAGCTTCCATATGCAATACACCTTCTGCACGTGCTTGCAGCCATATGTATTTTACGATACAAAAGCTTGGAAACCATGTTTTTGTTATATAAATAATCGTGCGCAACGTGGATACAGGGGCTTTTACGCCTTGCGCAATGTTTTCAGTACTCGATGTTTCAGCATCGGGCTCGGCGTAAAAGTCCCGCTTTGTCTCCTTGCTACACAATGTAGGGTCAAAGTGGGAACAGTGGCAACAGTGGGTACACTGAACCTTTTCTGTTTCTCAGCAGTGGACATGTATATATGTGCGTCTTTTCCACATTAGAATCGCCCTCGGATGCCAATAGGTTTGAACCTGTCTGTGAGTCGCTCTCGCGTAATTCGGTTGAGGTGATTCGGTGAGAGGTGATTTTATAGTAGTATCGAGTTTCATTTGCACAACTTTTTCGCAAAGTTTTTTTACAAAAGATGACAATTTCACATACATACTTTTCACTTCTTATTTACCCCCTACATTTCTACGTTCCGCATTATTTTCACATTCTTCGTTTCTTCATTTATTCGTCCCCTTCGTCGATCTTTCCTCCCCCACGCTCCTTGCTCATCTTTCTACATATTTCCTCTATTTCCCTAAAATACTCGCATATCCCCATTTGAAGTTTCCTTCCCAGCATATTTATGATTTTCCCCTTTACTGCCAAATCATCCATTCCTTCCATGCACTCCTTTGCTTTCTTCCTTGCTTTGAGAGATGATTTTATATTATTTTTGATGTCCAGAGTTGAAAAACCAGCTGAGTTTGTATGTTTTTTTGCTTCTTTACCTATCGCAGTTATGTTCGAAGCAGAGATGTCCAAAATTTGTATCGACCAATACTCGCTACTCGATACAAATGTAGCGAGTAGCGAAAAAAATTTCGCTACTCGATACAAATGTAGCAAGTACCGAAAGAAATTTCGCTACTCGATACAAATGTAGCGAAATTTTTTCGCTACTCGCTGCATTTGTATCGAAATTTTTTTCGATACCAAAACCAAAATTACTCAATGGCAGTAGTAGCAATGAGTGGAATCAGGAAAGGTATAATTGCAGGAATGAAAATAACGCGTAGGCATTGATAATTAAATAAATAATAATTAATATAATTAATATAATTAAATAATAAAAAAAAGTTAAGATTTTTCAGATATTATCTTAATATTTACATAATGGTTTACAGAAGTGGCGATATCTCAACGAAATTATAAATGAGTTAACAGTCGGTATTCGAAGCATTTCATAAAAAGTACACGCTTCCACGTAAATTAAATATAGGTTTTGGAGAAACTCTATGAGATATTTAAATTTAATTAAATGGAAAAAGTAAAAATCCATCGGGCGAATAGATCGCTAACCGATAATTGCATATTAGCACAGTCGTGCTGTATATTGGAATCGGCAAAAACTAGAAGAAAGCTAGTTTTTTGACAGGTGATTTTGGAAGTACCGCGGGTGCTAAATCCAAATTTGCCCAAAAATCGGGGTGTAGGGGTTTTTTTAAGGGGCTGAAAGGGGATGGGGGTGGATTAATGCCAAAGTACAACCGCTACAAGGTCGGCGCCGGGAGACAAAATGTTCAGAAAAATCCGGGCTTTATTTTTGCCCGCAGCGCCGGAGTCGTGGAAGTTCATTTTGAGGGTGAAAAAGTGGGGTGAAATTTTGAAAAATCAGTTTTAATTCGATAACTCTTTAGGAAAAATTCACACCATTTTTGTTCAAATGGGAACATCGTAGCTCTTGAAATGACGCGTCGACTGAGTCTTTGATCATCCCTCTCCGATAATGTCTTCACCGCCAAAACAATTGTTGCAATATTTATTTTAAAAAATGGTTTATTGAATAACCAAAAAACAATAGATGTTTCGGGGATGGTTTTAATGTACGAAATGTAAAGAATATTTTTCTCCCTTGAATGTTGCTTTTTCCAACCCCTCCCAGGGGTTGAACATTCAAAATGAAATTCTGGGAAAACTATTGACCGAAAATAAAGAGATACGAGTTTGGCGCTGTGGACAAAAATGTAGCTGATCGTTTAAGCTAAAAATTGTCCACGGCGGTGAATTCGTGCGGTCAATAGTTTTCCCAGAATTTCATTTTTTATTTTCAACCCCCGAGGGGGATTGGAAAAAGTAAATTTCAAGGGTGGTCCATAGAAACGAAAATATAAAGAAAATTATTCTCTACTATTCGTACACTTAAACCATACCCGAAAAATCTATTGTTTTTGAGTTATTCAATAAACAATTTTTTTTGGTATTTCCATAATTTTTTTGAGGATGAAGACATTATTGAAGAGTAATGATAAAATATTCGATCGACGCGTCTTTTCAAGGGCTACAACGTTCCCATTTGAACAAAAATTGTACGAATTTAACCTAAGAAGTTATTGAATTAAAAGTGATTTTTCAAAATGGAAACGACTTGAAAAAAAACAGAATTTTGAAAAAAACAAATCCGTGATTTGTTTGCACATCCCGTTTTGCCCCGGTCTCCCCTATATAAGATGAGCATCGGTCTTGATTTTTTTTTAATTTCACGTGCCGTTGTGTTGCCTATGATTAACCGTCGATTATATATAGAGAGAAGAAAAAGCCGAAAAGTGTCTGTCTTCGCCACTACAGTGCTATATCGGTATACCGATTTTTCGAACAAAATTTCGCTAGTAGCGAAAAAACATTTCGCTTCTCGCTAGATTTGTATCGAGTAGCGAACGAAATTTCGCTACTCGATACATTTGTGTCGAGTAGCAAAAATTTTTTCGCTACTCGCTACTCGGTACAAATGTAGCGAGTAGCGAAAAAAATTTTGCTACTCGACACAAATGTAGCGAGTAGCCAAAAAAAAATCGCTACTCGATACAAATGTAGCGCGGAGCGAAAAAAAAATTCGCTATTCGATACATTTGTAGCAAGAAGTGAAAAAAATTTCGCTACTGTCTACAAATGTAGCGAGGAGTGCTATATCGGTATACCGATTTTTCGAACAAAATTTCGCTAGTAGCGAAAAAACATTTCGCTTCTCGCTAGATTTGTATCGAGTAGCGAACACAATTTCGCTACTCGATACATTTGTAGCGATTAGCGAAAAAACATTCGCTACTCGATACAAATGTAGCGAGTAGCGAAAAAAATTTCGCTACTCGATACAAATGTAGCGATTAGCGAAAAAAAATTCGCTACTCGATACAAATGTAGCGAGTAGCGAAAAAAATGTTGCTACTCGACACAAATGTAGCGAGTAGCCATAAAAAAATCGCTACTCGATACAAATGTAGCGCGGAGCGAAAAAAATTTTGCTACTCGATACATTTGTAGCAAGTAGCGAAAAAGATTTCGCTACTCGATCCAATTGTAGCGAGTAGCGAAAAAAAATTCGCTACTCGATACAAATGTAGCGAGTAGCGAAAAAATCTCGCTACTCGATACAAATGTAGCGAGGAGTGCTATATCGGTATACCGATTTTTCGAACAAAATTTCGCTAGTAGCGAAAAAACATTTCTCTTCTCGCTAGATTTGTATCGAGTAGCGAACAAAATTTCGCTACACGATACATTTGTAGCGATTAGCGAAAAAAAATTCGCTACGAGATACAAATGTAGCGAGTAGCGAAAAAAAATTCGGTACTCGATACAAATGTAGCGAGTAACGAAAAAAATGTTGCTACTCGACACAAATGTAGCAAGTAGCCATCAAAAAATCGCTACTCGATACAAATGTAGCGCGGAGTGAAAAAAATGTCGCTACTCGATACATTTGTAGCAAGCAGTGAAAAAAATTTCGCTACTCGATACATTTGTAGCGAGTAGCGAAAAAAATGTTGCTACTCGATACATTTGTAGCAAGTAGCGAAAAAGATTTCGCTACTCGATCCTACTGTAGCGAGTAGCGAAAAAAAATTCGCTACTCAATACAAATGTAGCGAGTAGCGAAAAAATCTCGCTACTGAATGCAAATGTAGCGAGGAGCGAAAAAAATTTTGCTACTCGATACAAATGTAGCAAGTAGCGATAAAAAATTCGCTACTCGATAAAAATGTAGCGAGTAGCGAAAAAATTTCGCTACTCGATACAAATGTAGGGCAATTTTTTTCGCTACTCGCTACAAATGTATCGAGGAGCGAAATTTTTTTCGCTACTCGATACAAATGTAGCGAGTATCTTTTTTGTATTTCGATACAAAAGTATCGAGGTATGGACATCTCTGGTTCGAAGTCATTGTTCTCCCGCAATATACATCTATATTGCGGTATTTTAGCCTCGTGTTTGTTAACCTCACAAAAATGGAAACTTGTCAGTACCCGCTTTAGAAAAAAGAGAGGGTCGGTACACGGTTGCTCAATTTTTCGAGGTACACAGAGGTAAGTTATAATATGAATATTGTCGCGTTGTGATTTAGATAAGCACTGGTACTACCTCATTAGATAGGTACTCATTATTGATTAATATTCAATAAACTATTGTGATTGATTTCATAATGTGCTGTTTTTTTAAATTAATTTTTCAATAGTTTACTGTACAACTGAAAAGCACTCCATTACCTACAAGTGTACAGTGGATCAGGGTAATTTTCTTCAAATTTTGCTTGATTTTCAAATTTTGTTTGACGGTGAAATTAGGCATGTTTCACTGTGTACACCCCCAAGTACACAGTGGATCACATCTCATGTAAAAAAAAATGGTTATTATCTTAATGTCTATTAGGTTAGGCCGTTCAGTGTCTTTTAACAGAATGGGGCCATTGAACACACCTCACGTTTAGTCAAGGTTTCATTGAGATTGTGTGAACGGTTAGGCAGCTATAGACCTCTGAATAAAATGAGCCACTGATTCCACTCTGACCCTACTATTGTTTAGAAAATTCAACGTACAGAATGCGATGGGATCCATCAAGAATCTATCAAATTTTGTTCGATAATGTGAGAATTGAACTCGTACCTTGGACTCCAATGGGGGGATCCCGATTAGAATCTAATGGGCCAGCCTGACATTTTAGTACAGGGATCCATTGGGCCACCTCTATCAGGAAGTAGGGGCAAGTATGGGAATCCAATTGGATTGGATCCTTACGACCATGTCTGCACAGATAAATCTGTATATTCGTTACAATCACCAGGGATTTTGTGAACGCGTATGGAACATTGTCTCGGGATATTTGACACGGATAAATGTCGATTGTACGCCCGCTTCAAATTTCATACTTATGTACGTAAAGGGCGCGTTTCTCGGCGCGATTTACGAGACCGCGAGAAAATCGGTTGCGGTTTGACGATAACGACGGCAGCTCAATTGAGAACGACGATCTACCGCGCGCGCGAGAGAGTGAGAGAGAGAGAGGTAGAGAGACGAAGGATATAACACGAGCTTCCCGCTGTCTAAAGTTTAAATTGAATCAAGCACGGAGGAGCGACCTCTCTGTTCCGGCGAGAGACGTTCAGTGTCCCTGTGGGTTCATGAAACGGGCCGTAGGATCTAAAATTACATCACTCACCATCAGCACAACGACGACGAAGACGACAAGGACGAAGGGATAGAAAATCGAGAAAAATTTCAGTCTGATGACGGATGCGGATTTTTTTTCGCTCAAGAGGACGAAGCTTTCCGGGTAATGGGCAAATGTCTCGAACGGGGGGAAAAAGTGAAAGAGCGGCGGCAGAGGGATCGACCGCGAGGGAAATAGCCAAGAGGGCGGGGGCGGAAAGAACGGGGGGGAGGGGGCGAACAAATGAGGAAAACGAAAGAGGAAAAGAGTGATTGGAAGAATGGCGATGGTACTCGATCTCTCTTCAACGAGAACTCTACGGCGGGACGCAAAATGAAATAGTCGAATACCCCCGAAATTGAAATACCGATGATGCTCGAAATCCCGGCAAGCCTTCCTATTTTCTATCCCCTCGGCCATTTCCCTCTATACTCGCGTATAGATATTTATGACTGTGTGGACGTATTGGACGAGACCTGGTCGTGAAATATATTATATTTCAATGGATTTCAAATTTCAATCGGAATTCGCTATCGGTCATTTTCGTTACCGTTCCTCTATGAAATATAATATGACCTGAAACAGTGTTTTAACAACGAAAAATTCTCACCCTGGGCAGAATTATTGCTTCAATGAATATTCAATCGCATTCGAGGACGTGCTTCGCCAAAATACCGGGGTCTGTTTGACTTTGCGATTTGTTGATTCACGGATTTGGAAAAAAAATGAAAAAAAAAGCAATGTTCTCGCACACGGAATATTAGCATTGAATCGACTTGGGATGTGGTCGGCTGTTCGAAATTGCATCGTTGGAATGACACGAATTTTTTCATCCTTTATTTGTTTACTCTTATTATCATGCGATTTTTTTTCCTGTCGTTTTTATAGTGAATCGTTGTAATGACAATTCCGTAAATATGAGAATTTTTCGCAGCGTAAATTTGTCGAAATTGAAGCAAGTCGAGGAAATTAGCTTTGGGAAAAATAACGAATTTAAGGAAATTTCGTAGTTTAATCGTATGGAAAATTTGTGGTGTTGCCTGCAGAGCTATAGCGATGTAATCATGTGTTGTATTGCCAATGAGATCATTGAATCTTCTGATGGAACGCGATGCTTGATTCGTTATCAGTAAACACGAAAAGATACATTTTCATGAGATTGAAGTTTGCATCGTTGGAATGCAATGAATACGATCATTTTTGGATTGTTCGAATTTCTTTTGCCAAATATTCGTTAAGAAAACGCCTCAATAGTTTTTTTAAGTCGCTTATTTGGGGATCTAAAATATGAAAAGAAAATGTTCTGTAAAATATAAATAATGAGGAAATAAAAATATAAAAAAGAATTTTACCATTCCCGTATTTTTTGCACATTTAGGCTACGAAAGCCAGTAAAACAATTTTGAGAATTCTAATTCTAAATTTCTAACCAAAAGTTGCAAAAAAAAGTAGTTCGGATAATAATAAAAATATGAAGAAATGAAAAAATCATGAAGAATTTTCGTTGCATTCCAACTATGCACACTTCAACACCATACATTTTCGCTGGATTTTTGGAAATAGCTATACTGTTATGTGATTTACGCAAAACAGCCCCAAAACTTGTTTTCCCGACAAATTATTTTACAAATTCATTTGCGGTGTATTTGCAAATCGAAACGACAGGTTCAGTTAAATTTTCAACTAGATACACTTTCATTTATTCGTCTGAAATTAATTACCGAATAATAATAGGGACAAAAATGCCTTGTGGTGAAGCAATATTCTCATACGCCTTTCACATTCATTCGTTTGAAAAGGTCGCGATGTTTACTCGCAGTAAATAAAAAATTCGATAATTCGGATGGAAAAAAATAATAATTCCTTCACGTATGAGGTCAACTAGCCGAGTTATTTCCATTTCGACGTGTATCAACAATTTCAGTGATTGTCGAATGAAAGGCATGTGCACGTATGGTTGAAAAAGTCGCTTGCAAAAATTTACACGTTGCGGTATGTGCAGATTACACTATTTGTTTAGCATTTGTATATAGATATACATCGTCCGTAAAACGTGGCTGTTGTCAATGTTTCCAACTCTCTACCCTCTCTCCCTCTCTCTCCCCCCTCCCTCTCCCTCACACTTTTGCCTTATCTTTCTTTTCCCTCTTGATTCCCTGCATTAACATACGTGAGTGATTTTATAAAATTACTACAAAACGGAATGCATTAATCGGAATACACTGACACGGCGACATTGATATTTTATTCATATCGCGCAAGTCGATCGGCTGCTACGAAATTAACCAAATGACGCAGCGTAGCTTGACGCAAGCGAAAATCCTATAGAAAATGTACAATATCAATTGTACTACAAAAACGCCGCAAATACATCACACACACTCACGTACTCACACACATGTGTGTATATATATATATCTATTGAGAGAGAGAAAAATATGGAAGACAATATAGGAGACCGTAAAGTATTGGGCCAGCGACACAGTTGAAACCCCTACCATTTTCCCTGCCACGATATACGAATTAATTATTCGGAAAAGCTTTATCGGATGCAACGTGCATACACACACACTTTATTCATGCATGTACACGATACATGATTTCGATAAAACACCGGGCTATGCTACGGTACATTTTTGTAAATACATGCATGTACGTAAGCCTATATGTCTACGCACACACACACATACATATGGGATATTCCAGCTCAACTCAAATCACTATTTTCCTCACCATCTTGATTATGAATTTCCATAGTGAAAAGTCTCACTCCTGATATAAAAAAACACCTAATTTTTAAAAATATTTCCCTTTACCCCTTACCCTTTTGCGGCTGCAAAAAATCGAAAGTTCAGTCGGGTCGTTTCTCAAATTCTGAAAAAAATGTTGATACGTTTCAGACCTGTTTTGTGTATTTTCCACCAAAGCTCAACTTGTGTTTTCAATATTTACTTTTTGGTTGTGAAATTTCGATTGTGGGGATAATTATTCGGCAGTTCGAAAGTCAGATGAGTACTTTTTCGGTCTTGCAAGTAGAAGGAAAACTTCAAAAATATGGTTTTGTATGAAATTCAATTCGGGTAGGGTGTATACGTAGACGGGAAAAGTACTATTTTCACTTCCAAATTGTTGAATAATCGTACCCAAAACCGAAAGTTGACAACAAAAAATAGTAAATATTGGACGCAGAAGTTGAGCTTTTGTGAAAAAGGCACAAAACAGAGATGAAACATATCAACGCTTTTCAGAATTTAAAAAAAAGCACGTGCTCTTTTCGATATTGTGCAGCCGCAGAAGGACAAACGGGGGAGTTGAAAAAAATGTGTTTTTTTTTTACACCAAGGGTGAAGTTTCCACTATAGAAATCTATAATCGAATATGATGAGGCTAATAGTTGCCTGAGTTGAGCTGGAATACCCCATGTATATGTATCGTGTGCGAGGCTTATATCATATTTTTCATTATAAATTGGCGGCAACATAAAAAACCGACCAAAAACTCTGGAAAACTTGCATCTGTCGATTCGAACGTCCCCCGCCCGTTTTCCATATGTACGATATATCACGCGATGCAAATATACTCCCCCGCGCGATTTGATAAATAGAACGAGAGAGGGAACCCAAAAGCCTGCTCACGTTGTACATTTCTATACGTACCGCTAGTGTTTGTTCGTTTTCGTCAAAACGAAATATACATATATTTCGTAATCTTTTTTTGCATATTGATATTCGGGAAAAAAATCACACGCGCTCGCGACTCGAGATTTCAATAGTCAATGAGCCTTATGAATCAGGTCATGCCGGGTGCATTTTTTTCACTGCTTTTTCGCAAATTCATAAATTTTCGCTTGTACGATTTTGCAGCACGAAAATTCCATAAATGCGAATATCGGCTGCGGAAAAAATCCGCGAGAGGTAAATAAACGAAATGCGTTTGAAAGTGTAAAGACTAAAAAAGATTTACGTGATTCATGGATGTGTGCATATTGGGTTTGGATGAAAAATATGTTGGAAAACATTTCGTTTTGAGGCGCAGCGAAGGCCGTCGAATTTCGCAACATTTTCATGATTTTTCCGGGGAAATTAAAGTTACTAGTGAACGAATTTGTAGCATTTTTCACGATGATGCTTTCGGGTGTTTTAACTCGCAGGGGACCATGAGTGACAACGCAAAAATAAATTTTTATTGCTCTTTGTGTTGCGTAAAAACTTGAGCTTTCAAGCGTATAAACCAAATTACAGTGGAATACATTTTGGGTTTTTGTGATAATTTGAAATGAAAAATAATTCAAGTATTCATTCGCCACAGATTTGTGCATACCAACCGTGTACTTTTCAGCACCACCAAAAATAATCGATTTTGATTTTTTTTTTTTGCAAAACTAGTATCACATTTGGCGCTAATCACCAAATTTTCATCATCGTTAATCCGTCGCGTGAAAGGAATATCGATCATTCAATATATCGATATTCGCTAGGGCAGTTATTTTTCCACATGTATTTTTTTTATCGCACATTTGTAATTTTTTATGTGCTTTTTTCTCTTCGCTACGGTCGATTTGCTTTGCGATCACGTACATAGAAGAAGAAAAAACGCGTATACGTTCGAATTTTCCAAGTCTCATCGGATCCCCGGCAAAATACGTATGCGAACATATTCCGTTCCCATAGTACGTAACACAGCGTAACGCAGCGTGAAAAGAGGAATCAAAACGTCGTAAAAGCGAATCCTCCGTGCGGTTCACAAGAGATCGTAAATATACCCACGGAATGTGTGTCTCGTACGGTGTGTGTGTACGCGTCGGCAAAGAAATGCTTGGCCGAAATGCGAAATCCAAGGATAGACGGGGCAAAAAAAAGGGAGCGAAAAATTTGTTCGTGATTTTCTCTCCGCAGAAATCCAACGCGCGCAAATAACGACGGGTACACACGTGAGCGGATTTTCAATTGACTCGGGCGACCGGGCAAATATATACGTGTATATGTACGTACGTGTACATCACTCCCGACATACGTGTGTTGCCAATTGAAGAAAAAAAATGAAAATAAATAAGCACCAGAGGTAAATAAATAAATGGTAGTTTGAGTAAGAGCGGTAGTCCCGATATTGCCAATTAAAAAATGTTATCGAAATATTTGCGAGTGAGAACGAGGGAGAAAAAAAAGCGTTATTAGGCAAATTATTCTCGTCGATACGTACACAGGTATACATCCTTGTTTTTGTCGACCCCACTTTTGTTCCCCCCTTTTCCTCGTCCCCTTCACCTTTTCTAGACGCCAATTTCCGTAATTGCGACTTTGAGAAAAAGAACGATCGGATCGAATGGGCCTGAGAATCGAGCGAGAGATCCTCAACATTGAAAAAAAAGAGTGAAAAAACGAGAAGAATGATGAAAGTAAAATTAATGACATCCGTGGAGCACGTCGTTACACGAATATTGTTGGAAAGATTGTCCGATTAGGCAGCCAATGTTCACAGCTTTCCTCAAAAGCCTTCGCCGTCTCAGGCAAATTTGAGGCATACGAAGAGATAAAGCAAAACGTATGCATCAATTGTTACTGGAGACTGCATCATCAAAGCGCAACGAAATTTTTTTTCAACCCTCTTATTTATTCATTTCTTCTTCTTCAAAATTGTCATTTTTTGAGACTTCCAACAAGGATCCTAAAAACGAATTTTTGTATCCCAAATTCGCAAAAAAAATGTAGCTTCCTAAAATATTCCGTTACATTCGGGAATATGCATTATTCCTTTCACCGCAACTGCATCGAATCTCCCAACAATTAAAGGGATCAGGTGGACACGCCTGGCAGCTACGAGCTGAATAAAATAAACAATAGCAGTAGCATCTAAAAGCAAACTTATAAAAGACGAGAAGAGTCTCAACTATGGTGATGTAGTTTGGGATTGTAGAATAAAGTTACAATAACCTTGATAGGGATGAGCTCTGGCGTTTCCGTATCGCACACCGTCGCCAATTCCAACGACGAGAAGAAAGAGTGGTAAGGTGATAATTGCGACCGGCGCTTGAACCGGCGATGATCCAGCCTCGCCGACGCCTCTCATTCCTATCCCTTGGTTGACCAGTGATGAGTCTCACGCTCGATTTGTGCTTTTCCCTTTTCTTTTTCACCAAGCTATGCACGCTCCTCGTCTCGGTTGCACCCTGGACTCGCGTGTGAATCGACGAGGAGAAGGAACTTGGAAGGGATAAATGATAAGCCGGACAAACGCAAAAAGTAAACAAAAAGAGGAATTTCTAAAAGCCGAAGTGTTGCAATTACAAGACACTTCTGAGCTGTGGTAGATGGTGAAAGGGGAAGAAATTTCGAGGAGATAGGAATGAGGGATGGGTAGGAAGGAAGAGCGAGGATTACGAAGGGATCACAGTGAGAAAAAATTAAATATGCTCAACCGCGTTGGTGTACGAAGAGATAAGGGACGGGAGCTGAGAGGGAAGAAATTTAAAGACAGCCTGAAGGGGTTTTTAGCCCTCGGGCCGGTGTTCTAGCCTCTGACAAAAGAGCGAGGGGGGAGAGAGAGAGAGAGGGAGAGAGAGAGAAGTCAACGTTCTAACGTGGTAGCTCAGAGCCCCTCGTCGACTCGTAGTAACTTCCTCGTGCACCGCACGTGCGCCAACAGTACCACCAGAAAAACGAGGCATCCGCTCTCATGTTCCCTGCTCTCTGTCTCTCCTTCAGTCTCTCTCGCTCTCCCTCGTTTATTTTTCTACCACTTCTTGGGCTCTTCTTTTCCCCCCTTTCTCCACTTTCTTTATGCACTCTCAGCCCAAGTGAGCTTATCTCATTACTCCTCGTTTCCCAAGTGAGCTTCACTTTAATCTCATCCTCTCGTTAGTGGCGTACGGTCAATTTTACATCGCGTCATTAGGCACAATTGTTTACGTCGTTATTCACCGGCCGTCTTTGATGAGCCTGCCAATTCAGTTCTCACGTTTATAGTTCCCCAAAAGTGTACGCACGTTTTCGCGAATGTCACTTGGTAGCACGGGTTTTTGTTCGTTCAACTTTGCAACGAGAAGGGAAACGATGATAACATTTCGTGCACCACAGTACGCGACAATTATCGAGAATTTTTCGGCATCCTGTGACGAGAGTAACGTGTCACTCGAACGTATCTGATAATCGACAATTTGCGCGAACTTTTTCTGATAATTGCATCAAGATATGATGTCCGGATGGGCTCAGTGAGTTTGAGGCTAACGTGGCCGAGAGTACGAGAGCAAATATCGCCACGAGTTTCGGAGTCTCGTGTTCTAATCCGTTCTCCTTGAGACTGCTTGGTCCTGGTTCCACTGTCCCGGGCCGTGGACTGCTGCCTGGAAACCCTCGGAGTACGGAGGATGCCCGTCTCCCCTCCCCTTCGCCACTTCAACCCCCGATTCCGCTCTCGCACCTCCTCCCTCTATCGTCGCAACGTCGGCTCCATCCCCCTACCCCCCTCCACTTTGAACCTCGCTCTCTTTCCTTTCCATTCTCTCCCTCCCTCCCTCCCCCTCACTCTCCATCTCTCATTATTTATCCTCGTTGGTCGTCCAAAATTTGTATATCATCGATGTCCTTCCCGTTATCATCCTCTCAAGCCTCATCCTCGTTAGGGACTTCTTTCCGTCGCGTCTCTCCCTTCCCTCTTTTCTGCTTCTCTCTTACCAGGAGAGCGAGAAAGTGAGAGAAAAACATAGAACCATCCAGAGTTCGGAAGTCTGTTCAATTTTTATCCTGACTTTCACTCTTCATCGCAGCGGATTGTAAAATTCGTCATCCTAAATTTACGCAAATCGCCAGATCCACCCTCGTCACTATCATCCCCATCGCTTCCATTCTCGTCTCTCTCTCCCAGGCCATCATACACAGGCCCAACATAGTCTCAATTCCGGCTTTCACGTGCGGGCTCGTAGTTCGCCGCGGCTACAATTTCGTCTCAGCTCTTGCCTCCCACCTCGTTCGTACTCATCTCGTCTCTCGCTCCACTCCAGCTGCTACTAATACCCGCGCCCGTGAGTACGTATCAACGAGTCGCGTTTTCCCAACGAGCCGGTTGTTCCTGGCGCATGGACTCGGGCAAAGGCGAGAAGGCAAACAACCGGGCAGAGTGTACGATGAAGCGAGAGAAAAGTATCGGCTAGGGAGAGAGCTTGTGCGCTTTCGTTGATACTACCGGTGCTGATAATGCCACGAGCGTGGCTACTGATACCAAGGCTAGGATACCCGCTGCTACCATCACTACTGCAACCGGCGCGTTTCTTTCGTGGCCCCTGCGTCGTTAAGGTACGAGGGAAAAGCGTTTCTCGTGCTCGCGGTCTCTTTCTCTCCCTATATTCGCTTTCACCGTGGAAGACGGAGCGGCAGTAGAAGCGGCAGCAGCAGCTCGGACGGTACCCGATATGCCGCCGAATAAGGCACGAAGAGCGCGTGCGCCACGGAGAATGGTGCCCTGATGCCCGGGCACCGCTTCGCGCGCGTGGTCTCTCTCTCTCTCTCTCTCTCTCTCTCTTCCTCGTTCCACTTTACCTTCTCTTCGGGCTCTCCTTCTCCTCTGGTTCTTTCTCCATCCGGCTGCTTCACAAATCTCTCTCGTACTACGGCCGTAACAAGTTTTGTTATAATGCACGAACACGAAGGGCCATCCCGTCGTAGCCGCAGGGCTATGTAAGGGCTTCCAGAGCCGGGCACGACGAGAGAAGGAGGCAAAGAGAAACGAGTACGGGATATGGGAAGGATAAGAGAACCCAACGGACGCTGAAGCCGCCGGGGACCAGAAGAAACGATCTCGTGTCCCTCGCGAACGAGATGCTGCCATCTTCTGTTTCTTCGACCTTAATATGTACACGGCTTCCCCTACTTCGGAATGTACAGGCATAAAATGTTCACCCGGCGCAAAGCTACCTATGCGCGTTCTACAAATTTACTATTTCAGGCATTAGGTTGTCTGGTCCGGAGGCTGCGCTCCGGAAAATAGGCAGCTCATGCGGCGTTTCACCATCCCGATGGAAATATTTGCCCTCGGCTTCATCCTCAGAGCACGCTCGGTTAAAGAGAATTTCAAATATACTCGCGCGCAACGAAAATACTCGTGCGAAAAAAAGAAAT
>OZ023317.1:31844354-31901854 GCA_964007375.1 Ophion obscuratus | reverse complement strand
TTTATCTCGTTGCTTAACGGATTCCATTATCGAGACTGAATTCAAATTCCATTGTCGACTCGTGCATTAAACACGAAGCCAGTGGCGCCCTCTACTCTACGACAACGCATTTATATGTGCAACCCCTGTGTATTTGCGGGTGATCCGCATCTTGCAAAAGGAGACTCTCGCATATGCAGTCGGTCACGATATTACGTAAGCTCCTCTTTGTATTCTCTATTATTCCGCTCCCTCTCGTTGTCCTCGACATCCGAGCAAAACGCGTATCGCAGAATTGCAACAAATCCCGATACTTTTTCAAATCGCTATACAACGAAGCATCGTAGGGGGTATGCTTCCTTATGACCATAAATGCAAAAAAAATTTACATTGCACTATTTTAGTGTTCCGCAGGTGCTGGGCGGTTTCCAACGTTCTAAGACTTACCCTATCCGCAGAGTCTTACTTACATTTCGATGATGGCCACTGGAATTCGACATGTCCCTTCATCCATCTCAATCTCATTCCCTTATTCAATTACGTTCTTCCACCAACGTGTTCGCTTTTCTTTTATTCATCACTCTCTTCCTCTCGTTGTCTATCGCCTCTTCGTTTTCTCTCGTCGATATTCTCTCGAGTGATTCACGCAATCAACCAAAAAATGCAAAAGTTGTCAATCACTCGAGCCTACGGCTGGGGCCCTGCGTATATCCGAACTCGTCGGGATTCTCGGCTTCGTACTCGCTTTCACGTACAGTGCGATCAAAATATAGTATGTGCGCGTAACATTTCTACCCTTTTTGACGTATATATATATATATATATATATATACATATATATGTTAAACAAGGAAATGAAAGAGAGGATAGTGGATAGTGCGCTGCGCTTTTTTTCTGCGGTGCCCAGCCTCGCGATATAGTGTACAAAGAGGGATGTACGGACACTGCTGGATGAGTTTTCCTCTATGTCCGGTACACACTGGAAGATCACACGCTAGTGGATGGATTGGGCTATCAACAAACTGGAAATTGGGCCGCACTGGTCTTGCCCGCTTTCTACAACGTCTGTGTTTATATATATATATATATATAACGTTCATGTGTATTTGCACGAGGTGTAGTGTACGATTGCTATTCGTTGAATCGTTGCTTTTCATATATCTCTCTCGACACCCTTCGCCCTTTTTAATCTCCCTCTCTCTCATCCTCCCCTTCTCTCACTGGCCGAGAGACCTGTCACTCTTTTGCAATGGAGGATCCATGTATCTCGTTATCTTACGATATATCCTGTACACGATGTACATGACACACCTGTGTGTACCAGCTCATACAATATCTCTCTGCCTCTCACTCTTTTTTCCAAACACCCCACCGTGCAGCCGAAAATGAAATCGGTTCGGGTGAGTGGTACGAAAAAAAACCGCACGTTTTTTTTTTCCACCCTCCCGATAGGGAACCAATATCTCCATCAATTTGGCTGCGTGGCGCCTTCCATTTTTTTGCGTGAATCGGCGTTTCGAACGCCCTCCCTTCCTTCCCCCCGTACCTCCGCAATTTCCTGTGAGTTACGCGTGTTGCTAGTGTTTACGAGTTGATCAATGCAGCGACAGAGAGGGAGGGTGAAAAAAATCTTGTGCGCCGATGGAGGGTTCGTTTTTATCGAAATCAACGGTGGTGGAGCTCTTGAAGGCTCGAATGGAGCTTGTAAGGCAAACTCGGCGCGACAGACTGCGACACCTCCAACTACTGGCAGTAGAATGACGTGATAACGATATCAACCTAACAAGTGCAGCATGTGGCGTGTAGTACCGTATACTACGATATATATAGTACGTAGACATATATATTATTGAAAGAACGGTTATATACCTATGTGGAACTTGGCGAACCTTGAACCAACCCGCCCTGCACGACCCCGCTATGGTGGTACTAGGTACCTAACTACAGTTGGAGTAGGCCCAACTGCAGTTAGCGGGACGTAATTGCACGAGCATGTGGAGTCCTCGCATATCCCATTGCCTGGGCGATGATGTTCTATCCCAGTTCTCTTCTCTCTTCCTGTTTCTGTCTCTCTCTCTCTTTCTCGCACTCCCCATCTCGCATTGCCTGCGCGATGATGATGATGTTCTATCGTAGCTCCCTACTCTCTTTCTCTCCCTGTCCCTCTCACTCGCTCTCTCCCTATCTTGGCTCCCCGTTGTTCTCGCACTCCCGAATTCCATCAACCGTGTACGAATTTCGAGAACTCAGCGAAGGAGAAAACACGTGGAGTGAGAAAACAGCTATGAGAATTCCTGGTGTTACACGTGCGATAGTAATAGCATTAATCAACCCGTGTTTCGAATCGTTGTTTACCGTACCACTGACGCAATTTCAATTGTCCGTGAGAATATTTGAAGGAAGATGAGAACGAGAATATACATTCGGGCCTTGTGGCACTTGTGTACTGGGTTTTCGATCCTACAAGCTATTATTGAGCGAAATTGAATGTGGAAAATATCGACAACTGAGCAAGCCTGAAAGTCCGACCCGTTCATCAATGAAGCGTTTCAATATCTAGATTGCGCAGAACATGGAAAATGCTCGTCGTTGCCGATTTTGTTGCCTTTTCTGCCGTTGTTATGGAACATCGGATAAAATACTCTACACTCTGATCAAAGGCCAGCTCTGGTTGAGTCACGCAGTTTTACACCCACGAACAAGCCTATTAAGGGGTTATACCTAGTTGTACAGGGCGAACAATCACTTTTTCAAAACCAATCCATTTTGGCAGTATACCATCTTATAAATGTTTCCTGAAAGTTTCAAAGTGTTAGGATCAAAATTGACAGATTTATGGGCTGTTATGTTGACGCCCGTTGGCATGCTCGGAGCGTCGTTCGAAACTTTCAATGCTTTTTTCTCGAAAGTACGTTTTCAAAGTCGGTGAGCGTAATATGTCAAAAACGACTGCATCGATCTCTTTGACATTATTAGGGCTTTTTCTAGATGTGGAAATATAGTATTAGATCGAAGGCTTTTTTCCGATGTATACTTCCGATTTGTTGAACGAACAATGCACATTTTTTCGCAAAAATCAGGACGCTCACTTTGAACAGCAACCATTTTTATTTTATTTGATATTTCAGAAAATCTCCTTTGATCATTTATAGGATAAACTAATATACTTATGAAATCTGTTTGGGTTTTTTTGATTTTTTTATATTAGATAACCTGGTTCAGCAGTGCATTGCTCACCGAAAAAGATGTTTTCGAGAGGTGCTTAAATATTTTTACACAAAAAATTACAGAGTTCTTCAGATGATACTGTTTCAAATAACGAATGTTTGTAGAATTTTATCATCACGATTTTGTATAATAAAAATCTAAAAAATGCGATGTTTTCGACTGTTACAATTAGGCATAACCCGTTAACGACCACTCGCGTTTCGGACAGCCTCAGACGATCCTTTGCTCATAGATGGCGAGCTACTTACCGTTGGAGCGTCTTTTCCCGAGTCGAAATGTTTAGCCTATTTTGGCCCTGTAGATCCTCACCGTGGTAGGAGATGAGGGCAGTAAAGCAGCTTCAACTACAATGTAAAATGAGCCCCTACTTAACGCCTAGAATGGGAACAAATTTCCTTTTTCTCCACTTGTAGGGGCTGCATAGAACGTCGAATGGCAGACGCATACACGCACTCGCATACACTCTGTTACGCATTCAGGCATACATATACCTCAATGCGCATGTGTAGACACACGTATAAAGGTGCATACATACATCCCAAAGCGATAATACATTCGCTACTAACGGAGATAATTATCATTTCGATAGCTCGAAATTTGAGGGCTCATGATAAGGGCTATTTATCGAAATTATTGTAACTATTTGTATTTTTATGCATTCCGATGAGACTACGTACGTTGCATTACCCATTAATATAAAAAAACTAGAATAAATGACATTCTTGACTTTTATTTCATTTTTATAACCTTGAACCCTAATCAAATCTACATAGGTGAATGTATTTTCCGAAGACGTCAAATATATTAATTTAATTTATTAATAATCTCCTGAGTAAATGAATAATTATTATCAATCTCGTGTCCATATGTTTAGTCAAAACAGCCACATGCGCGATAGGTTTAAACGCAATCAAAAAAAGAGTTAGGCTTACATGATGAAAATATTTTGAGGCCTAGAGCACGGCTTCTAGCAGTAAGCAGACTCAAATGAGGCTGATATGGGGTTAAATGCCTTCAAAATAGGCTGAAAATTTGGACTCGTTTTTAGACCTAACTGAGACAGTTCAATCTGCACCTCATAGTCCATGTCTCCCCGACTAGAAATGTTGCTACGGGGCAGACTAGAGCCGCATCCGGCATATCGTATTCCGTACCACGGCACGGTACAGGCCGCCGGATCAGAGCTTTACCGGGCATGAAACGCTTTTTTGAATCTGGCCATGACAAGGATGCCGGTAACGTAACTGATCCGCATACCTTTTCAGGCTCTGATCCGTTTGCCGTATCTATTGCTGAAATGGAACAAAAAAATCCAAAAATTACGAATATAAAAAGGCCGGTAGTATTTTCTTTTCCATATGCGTTATTAATGATCCTGCCTATATGATAATTGGAATAAAACGTGTCCTGTCTCGTTGAAGTTTTTTACCTCCTCTCGGAATTGAACCACATCATCTAATTCTAGAGCTGAGCGCGCTACCTATTTAGTCATTCCAACACTTGTGTAAACCTTCTTTGTTTTTCTTTGCATATTTTTATCATTCTAATTGTATTCCGCGCCTTCTCCTCACATCAAATGGTAGTACCCCTTCCACGCCAGTGTTGCCACAACGTTTATAGTGACGAAACAAAACACCCGCGTGCCCAGGGTCCTCTATCCGCGGCGTCCGTTTCAATTCGTCATTCCTTTTCTTTGTGCCAAATAAGCCACATCGTGGGAAATAAACTATGCTTAATTAGGAAAAAAATTAAGCGGCAACGTGCGGAGAAGGACGAGGATAAAATATTAAAGGAAATTAAACGACTGAAAAAAGAATCGAAGAAACAAAGGGAGACGATTCGTCGGTTGGAGAAAAGACGTAAGTATAACCTCACTTCTGTTCACAGACAGCAACGAAGTACGGCGTCACATGAGAGTTATATGCAGAACAAGTTTCTGATGTTAATGCGGACAAGATCTGCTATATACAGAATAAAATTCAGAACGTAGAACAGACAAGATCTGGGAAATGACTTACAGAACAAGGTTCAAAATAAGCATAATAGCAGCGAGCCAACTCAATATATATAAATATATATATTAACCGGTGCGATGGTCTAGTGGTTAGCGTGCTTGCCACTAAACCTGCGGACCGGGAGGTCCCGGGTTCGAAACCCAGTCGCGTACACTTCGTCGTGAAATGTTTTTCTTCGGCATTTCACGGTGAAATAAGACTAGTTCCACGACTGAGGGGCGAACTTGATGACCGGCTGTATTGGTATAGGTTTTCCGCAGTTTCCCTATACCCATGACAGATATGTCATGGTGAATACGATACAGAGGGGGAAGTCGGCTGCGGCCGCAGGTGGGGGGGGGGAGGTGTGGAATTGGCGGTAGACGGGGGAGATGAGGAACGGATGATATAAGGAGAGGGGGTATAGTGGTGGAATGGGAGGTTGAAAGGAGTTTAGGCGGATTTGGGGCTCGTTAAAAGGGAAAGACCCTGTATGGCTGGAACAAACCCAATAAAAAAAATATATATAAATATATATATTGAGCTTTAAAAAAAAGTAGATTCCTATAGAGGCTCGATCAGGTATGTGTACATATTTATAGGTGATGAGTCTACCTCCGAGGAATCAGAAGGGTCGGAGAACCATCACCGAAGGCCGCCGCTGATATTGTTGGACCAATTATTGCCGTCTCAAAGTAAAGTGAGACAAGAAGTTCAAGGCGAGCAGACTCATGGAAAAGAGTTAGACAAAATTCTCCCATTATCAACACGAGTAGCATCGCCGCAGCCCGATACGGCTGACAAGCTGAATAGCTCGATAGCAGAGGTACAAGCTACTACTACAGAGCCAATACTCGACGAGAAATTACTGGAGGCTATAAGCAAATGTCTAGACGCGGTGAAAAAATTCGGCCCAGCGATACATAACGACATTTTGGTCAGATGGAAAGGCATCCTGAAAGAGGGCCTTCCAAAATAGGAACGGGAAAAGATTTTCAAAAAATATCCAGTTCCGGTGAATTGCTCAATAATGGATCTTCCGAAGTTAAATCCGGAGGTGAAAGCATCTCTTCTGGAGCCGATTATTACAAGAGACAAGCGAATGGTGGAGAAACAAAAAGACGCATCGCTGTATCTCGCGGCCTTGGGCCCTATTGTGTCTAACCTTCTAAAAGGGGTTAGTCCGGACAATATGTCGTTGCTGACAACCTTGAGCGATGTTTCGACAATTTTCGTACACCTACAGCGTCAAGAATCTACGACAAGACGCTTGATAATTCTCGCACATCTTAACGCCCCCATGAAAGATAGGCTGAACGCGACGATTATGGATGAATGGCTGTTCGGCAAGGAGCTCGAAGGGGCACTCAAGATAGCAAAATTGCTGGAACGCTCGTCGAAGGAGTTAAAACCAGCAGAAAAAGCTTCCACTTCCTCCCAGCAGGCAAAAAACTGGAAGGGCCCGCCTCGGCAGACAACACGGGGTCGTGGAGCGACGATGAGCGGGCAATACAAACAACCAGGGCAATATTACAAGCCGAACCCGAATGTCGAGAGGAAGAGTGTTCGGAAGACATCAGCGAAAGGACGATCACACTACCGCAAGTAGAAAACTCGGTGAATACTTCGGCAGGTAGATTGAGAAAATTTTTATCGGCCTGGAAAAATCTCGAAGGTACAGAGGTGATTATTCAGTGGGTAAACGGATACAAGATACCATTTACTGCAAAAGTTGTGCACGAAATATCACCAAAAGAGTAGGTTTGGTCGGAGACCGAAAAGAAGCAAATTTATAACAGGATAAAAAAACTGTTGGAAAATGGAGCAATTCACAAATGTCAGGAAACAGCAGGACAGTTTATCTCGAGTATATTTTTAATGCCAAAGCCAAATGGCTCTTGTCGTCTGATCTTAAATTTGAAAAAGCTCAATCAATTCATTGAAAAAGTGCACTTCAAATTCGAAGATATACGCACAGTAAAGGATCTGATGCATAAGGATTGTTTCATAGCGACAATAGATTTAAAAAATGCATATTATTTGATATCTATAGATGAATCGCACAGGAAATACGCTTCCAATTCGAAGGACAGCTGTTTGAGTTCACGTGTTTACCTTTTGGGCTAAACACGGCGCCTTACGTTTTCACAAAAATAATGAAACCCGTAATTTCGCAATTGAGGCAACGCGGATATATGCCAGTAATTTATCTAGACGATATTTGGCTTCTCGGAAGAGATAAAGACGATTGTGCAGATAATGTTCTGCAAACACGCGAATTATTATTAAGTTCGGGGTTCATTATAAATCAAGAAAAGAGTCAACTAACTCCAATGAGGGAATGTAAATATTTAGGCTTCATTTTAAAATCAAGAGAGATGAAGATTGAGTTACCAATGGAGAAAAAATTAACAGTTACGCGATTAATCAAAAAATTCAAAAAGCTACAAAAGTTTAAGACACGTGAATTTGCGTCAATGATTGGAAAACTCAGCTCTTATTGCCAGGCGGTGAAATATGGTCGCGTATATCTAAAACATCTTGAACGAGAAGAATATTATGCTCTAAGAGATAATTACGGAAATTTCGAAGCCAAAATGGTACTATCACTGAACACCCGAGAAGATGTTTCGTGGTGGAACTCAAATGTGATGACGGCTTGCGATTTAATCACAGGCGAAAAATTTTGCATGAAGATTTGTGCTGACGCGTCCTTGAAAGGTTGGGGAGCGTGTATAGAAAACGCAAGAGCGCACGGGGTTTGGAGTGAGACGGAAAAGAAAGAGCATATCAATTATTTCGAGCTATTAGCTGCGTTTTTCGGCTTAAAGTGCTTCGCGGAAGACAAGGAAAATTGCGACATCCATTTAAGGATAGACAACACCACAGTGATTGCTTATATTAATCATATGGGGGGAACGCAAATCGAAAAATTAAGTAACATAGCAAAAGAGATATGGGAATGGTGTGAGAAAAAAAATCTCTGGGTGTTTGCTTCATATATAAAGTCAGAAGAAAATACCATCGCGTATTACGAATCGAGAAGACTCGAACGAGAGACTGAATTCGAGATCTCAAAAGCAGCCTTTAAGGAGATCTCTCATACATTTGGTATACCAGATATCGACTTATTCGCAAGTAGAATCAACACAAAATGTAAAGAGTATGTTTCGTGGGAAAGAGACCCAAATGCGCGAGCTATTAACGCCTTTACCGTTGATTGGAGCAGAACATTCAAAACAATCAGAAACAATCAAAGTAGCGTTGGCCTCTCTGAGTGACTCGTCGCTTCGTCAATATGTAGGAACACTCAAAAAATGGTGGGCGTTTTGTCACCGGTCAAACACGTGAGTCTTCGAAGCGCAGATTGTGGATGTTTAAACATTTTTAACAAACGAATTTGCAAATGGGGTTGCATATGGATCCATAAATAAATTCAGGGCGGTCAGCCATCGCATTAATATTGGTACCAGAGATCGGCATAAATTCATTGATAAAACAGTTCTGTAAAGGCGTATCCAAATTACTTCCAGCGGAGCCAAAATACGACAGAATTTGGGATCCGAAAATCGTATTAGATTTCGTAGGAAAATGGTTTCCACACGAAAATATGTGGTTAGAAATACATTCGCAAAAAACAGTCACGCTTTTGGCGCTCGCTACAGGTCACAGGATACAAACGCTGGCAGCAATTCATAGAAGAAATTGCAAGCAAATTGGTGAAAGAATTGACATAAAGATTCCAGCGCGATTAAAAACTTCAAAACACAATCATATACAGCCAACATGAATATTGCCGATTTTTAAAGACAATCCAGCGGTCTGTGTTGCCTTCAGCAGTAGAACAATATATCAAAAAGACGGAAAACATTCGGAAAGAGGAAAACGTCTTGTTCATCTCTTGGAAAAAACCTCACACGGCAGTTTCATCATAGACTTTAATTAAGTCGATGGATTAAGAATACGCTGCAAAAAAGTGGAATAGACACGTCTATTTTTTCGGCCTACAGTACAAGGCACGCGTCAACTTCAGCTGCAAAGAGAAGCGGAGTTAGTATAGACACGATTAGAAAAACTGCAGGATGGACGGCGAGGTCAAAAACCTTCGCAAGATTTTACGATAGAGAAATAGGAGCAGAGCGAGATAGTTTCGCCAAAGCAATTTGAAACTGTAAGTGATAAGCCGAGTTTAATTTTGAAAATAATAATAACATGTAATAAGCACAGTTTATCATAATATATCTACCGTATCTACTATAAACATCTACCATTTTATCTGAGGAGAAGGCGCGGAATACAATTAAACGATTAAACGAACTTACCTAAGCGAAGTTCTATCGTAATTGTAAGAAGCGCCTTTTTCGAAGATCAGGTCCCACCCTTGGATATTCCCTTACTATCATGCGATAGCCCAAATTGATACGGTAGCACTTTAAAAACAATGACGAATTGAAACGGATGCCGCGGACAGAGGACGCTGGGCACGCGGGTGTTTTGTTTTGTCACTATAAACGTTATGGCAACACTGGTGTGGAAGGGGTACTACCATTTGATCTTCGGAGAAGGCGCTTCTTACAATTACGATAGAACTTCACTTAGGTAAGTTCGTTTAATCGTTTAATTCTATTCTAAAGAATGTCGATAATTCTAAAGAATTTCAATGCAACAATAGTTTTATTTTGACCGATTTTTTTCTGGCTATTTAGACTGTGAAAATAACTCACACTTTTTTACATATTCTCATTAGAGTGTTACGACCGGAATTTGCAAAAAAAGGCTTCTGATGATGATTTTATAAAAAAAAAAACAGTGCCAATGACATCTAATTTTATTGGTTTTATTGATTTCCTTTTGATGATGATAAAAATAAATGAATGAAAAGGGAAGAAAAAAGCGTTGCATTCCCACGATGCAAACTGCAAATTTATTTTTATTCGTTCTTTGTATCTTGATTTGATGATGATGGCGTCCGCATGGACACCATATTACTTTTATTAGAATCTTGCCGAAATTATGCACGCAGCAACTTAGTTGTTTAGTTTGATAACCCCGAATAAGGTTATCCGGTAGACATGCGGCGCAAATCAGACATAAACGTCGAAGTGTATGGCGGATTGGCATCGGATGTCTACTGAATTATGCGACCTCGGAGCACGGATGGGAAAAGAAAAATCAATCAGGCCTTGGACAGGTAACCTCAACAGAGCCATGTGAGGGACGCGTTGCGGGTCGTCTGATGTCGGCCTGTTTAATGCTGCGTTCTTACAACGGTATCTGGGTACTACTGATCCGGCAGACATATGGCGCCGATCAGGCACGGACTTCGGCGCCCTAACAAGGTCCTCGCAAGATTACCTGATTTAGGGCTGATCAGTTTGTCTTTATTACACCCGTTCTCCGGATTCACTGATCCAGTAAATATCCAGCACAGATCAGGCGCGTGCTTCTACGGAATTCCGGACCGTATCTTCAAACCTGCCTGATCAGTGATCCGGCTGCCGGAACAACATTTCCAGTCGATTCCAGTTCCATTGTACTTGAAATATTCTCCCACCTCTCGAGGGGCCCTTGTTTATTTTTGAGACACCGCTCAATCTCGTTCTCACTACCGCTCCCTCTCGCTTACGTTAAGTTACTCATATATGTAACCGAGAATAATTTCGGCTATTTCAAACTCTCCGCGGTCTCAGCGAGATGAATTGCAACGGCGTAAACCCTCTGGCACAGTGGCACATTGATGCATACTGCCAGAATCTCCACTCCTAAATACGGGAATTCAACGCTGCCTGAGAGAACCCCTAGGAAGAGAGAGAGAGAGAGAGAGAGAGAGAGAGAGAGAGAGAGAGAGTCGGTGGCAGAGTAACTTTGAACTCTTGCTACTATACTGAAGTACGTATACCTCTTGATAGTATATCGCTGCTGGCCTTGTCCGCGGGAGCAATTCTCTCGCTACCGGTTGGTCCCGGTGTCTGTAGCCAGTAATTGCTACAACCTTTGCTCTCCAAAGAGAATGCGAACGAGTTTTCTCCTTGCTGGCTTCTCCCGACTCACTTTTGCCCCTTGCTTTTCTCTTGCTCGATGCGTTGAACGAGCGAGTTCGAAAGGGCGCCACCTCACGGAGCCCTCCAAGGCTTGAAATGGCTCCAGTGCGCCTTTTCGATAAAAACATATCAGCGTTCATGCTGTGAGTTCTGTATGAATTCCGAAGCCAATAAGGTTCTCGAAGTCGACCCGTGAATTAAGGCAGTACATCTATGTGGCTCACCAACAAATAACACTTTTTGGGATTTTTTTTCTAAAACAGCAATCGGACGCGGAATATTTATGGATCAGCACTTAGAACAAAAAAATTCAATGTCCGTCATTTACATTAGTTTTGCTAAAGAAGTACGCACGATTATTTAAAAAACATGGTTTTTTCGCAAAATGGCATCATTTAAAATTTTTTTTTGCATAACGATGTTTACTTTTTTAAATAAAAAACGAAAGTTAACGAGTCGTGAAAATCGGATGTAATTTTTACAAAATCCATCTAAGAAGCTACAGTTAAAATTTCAAGTCGATCGGATGAAAACTGTCCGAAAAATGCGTTCTCCTGATTTCAAAAACGTGGTTTTCATAAAAGCTCGTTTAAGGCCTTATATACGCGAAAAATTCAAAATTTTCCATTTTTTTAATTATTTTTGATTCTATTAGCCTGAACGGTTAGGTATATTTTAAGCTTTACAGAATTGAAAAATTCTGTAAAGCTATTAAATGAGGTAAGATTGCATTTATAATAGATACCGCGCGGCGCGCCCGACCGCCAACTTTAAAGCCGTTTTTCCACGATTCACTTTTTTGAACCTTGTGAAAGTTCTAACTATTGAACGAAGGTTCAGATCGCTTTGAAATGTTTACAACATATTCTTAATATCATCACCTGTCGTGTGAACTACAGAAACAAAAATTTCAATGACACAAAAAAAAATACCGACAGAAAAATGAGTAAACAAATTTTAAGTTTCGAATTTTTATTATAATATATATTTTTTTAAACAATATTGTTGGTTCACACTGAAGATACATTCGTTATGCAATCATAAGTATTTGCATTTTTTTCAGACACCCACATCGATTCCGAGAACTTTCACCATCAATGCGCGCGCAAAAAAATACATTGCTTTATTATATTTCCGCCATTTGTAAATATTTCTGATTTTTTTACCTATACTTAACCATGTGCATAAATGATCTGTAAAAAAAATTATATCAAGATATGCGTCATTTTTTTAACCGCGTCTAAAAAAGTGCCTTCGAAAATCGGCGAAATCGCGTATATAAGGCCTTAATGTTTCAAAACTGATTTACAAGCTTTCGTCCACTCGACGGAATTGAAGCGCTCATTTGAATTCTGCGTTCACCAACCGAGGCTTTTTGATAGTGGGTCTTCAGTTGTTAGGTCCTCGAAGGTATATTTTCCTCACAACGACTGGACGAAACGATTCCAAACGGCTATTTTCACCGTCTACGCTGTTTTATGCGTTTCGGAGGGCTCTGAGGCGCTTCGGAAAATGAGCACAAAACATTTTTCAAAAAATGTTTCGGCTATTGTTTCTTTTGTATATTATTCCTGTGATGTTTATATATTACTTAAGGCAATAAAAAACGGTGAAAAATGTTCTACCCAGATATAACGCCTTGGAAATCCCACGTATAAACGGGATGATCAAGAGAAGAGGAGCTGCCAATAACAGACACTGATTGCAGGAGGATCGAAAATAGGATAGCAAGAGAGAGAGAGAGAGAGAGAGAGAGAGAGAGAAGGAGGGAGGGTGAGAGAGGATGCGAGCAAAGCTCAGCATTGTTACACCCAGGCTCGTGCTTGTCCGTCTCCACAGAGCCCTGCGTCTCGTCCTCTGTCGTCCATGCACCACTTGGAATGTATATTGCCCAAGTATCGTGTCCTTTATAATATATATGTGCATATCTATATCCTTAGAACACACAATATGAACATTGTACACGCAGGTCTCGAGTAAACCATCAAGTATACATAGATCTAAGGTAGTCGTAGGGCAAGTGCATGGGGTGTTATGTAGTATAGTGCATATAGACTGGACAATGCATGTTATAGTGTCCAGTGTGAAAGCTGTATAGTTGTACAATTCTACATATTAAACGTGCTGGAATCTTGGTCACTATAGCGAATACACATACATGTTTACTCAGGTAACTGCAGGGGGTATAACCCAAACACAATATAATATAACGACACTTGCAGCGCCCGAGAGAACGAGAGCAATGTAAGGAGGGAGAGAGGTAGGGTGCATGAGGTCGGGGAAAGGTACAGGTGATAACCACGACGTTTGCCGGCGGAATCGTAATCACTGCAACCCTTCCGTACACCCGAGAGTTCGTATAGTCTGTACCGATCTCTTCCTCGCTTGTCTTATGCCAGGTAATGGCACAAGGGTGCCATTGAAGGAATATACGGAATTTCGAATTCTATTATCGGCGACCCGGCGAGTTTACCGAATTCGTAATTGGTCTGAGTAGCTTACAGGTGAAGCTGCGACGCGTGTAGATATCGTCCAACGTCCCAGGTGGGCAATGCCGATAAAGGAGTGCTTATGATCCTTGTTAAATCGGCAGGTACGAAAATCCGCAAAAAAATCTTCTGGCAATTTGGGTGAAAAAGTATTGAGAGCGAAGGAGTGTTGGAATTTTTCCTGATCCCATAAAGGTCTCGAAGAAAAAAGACTTGTCACAATTCTAGGGCAGGATTGGTGAATTCAGAAAAATACATTTTTCTCGTGGTCGCATTGGAAGTTGTGTTTTATAGGGTTATGTTTGAAGTCGTGTTTTTCAATTTTCTTTTACGTATGTAAGAAAGACGCTATTTTCGATTTTGACAAAATTGAAGTAGCATAAAGGTAAGGAGTCCTTTCTTTGGTAAATCGAACGTTACCGCCTTCCTTGCAATTTAGCTTTTCCCTCCCGACCTTCTCATCTCCGGTCTTACCATAAGAGATGCCCATTTTTCCTCAATTTATTCTTTATGCTCTGTTTCCGCAAAAAGTTATCTGTCACTTTGGGCGAAAGAGTATCGAGAGCGAAGAAGTGTTGAGATCTCTCCTGGTCCGATAAAAGCCTCCATAAAAAAAGACCTGTCACTATTCTAAGGTAGGATGTGTGAATTTAGAAAAATACATTTTTCTCGTACTAGCATCGGAAGTTGGGTTTTCTAGGATTATGTTTAAAGTCGCGTGTTTTTCAATTTTCTTTTGAATATTAGAGAAAGAGACTATTTTCAATTTGATAAAATTGAAGTAGCATAAAGATAAGAAGCTCTTTCTTTGGTGAATCGAACGTTACAGTCTTCGTTGCAATTTAGTTTTTCCCTCCTGATCTTCTCATCTCTGATCGTACCATAAGAAATGCTCATTCCTTCTCAATTTATCCTCTATGCTCTGTTTCTTCCTTTCTCGTCTGGTTCCCTCTTCGCTTGATGCCGTGCCGCTACGTCCGTAACGAGTTTCCTCGAGAAACACGAACGGCCAAGGGGTCACGCGCCTCGGTCCACACGTTTGTAAGCCCCAGAGCCGGATAAGAGTGCCAGTTGTTGGAGGAAACGATGAGAGCACAAGCGTGAGAGCAAGCGAAGTAAGGAAGAGGGAAGTAAGAGCGAGAGGTTCGTGAAAGAGGGAATATATAGCGGAGGAAGCAAGAACCCGTAAGAGAGAGGAGTTGAAATCGTGCTATGTGTCGTCTTGCTCCGGTGCTATGTACCACAATAGCGGAGGACAAACTGTACGCTTCTCGTGCTGGTAGTTGGGCGACATTGGTACCAGAGATGGCTCGAAGCGTGATCGTGAATCAACCGCCACATAGCCCGTGTCCTAGCCACCGTGAGAGAAGAAAGTCTAAAAGATAAAGAGAGAGAGAGAAAGGTGGAAGAATAAGATGGAGAAGCCACCCCACAAGCAGCTGCAGTTAGCCAGGCTAGACTATCGAAACTAATTCCTTGTGGCAAGTCACCCTCCCTCAGTTGCCACAGCTTTGGCTTTCTTTCTCTCCTGTTCCACAAAACATCCCGTTCTCTTTGTACTTTCTCCTCCACATCGCTCTCTTCACTTCGCCCCCCTGGCTCTTCTTCTTCCAACAATGGCTGTGCTTTTCTTCCAACGGCATTACCAGCTCTCGATAACGCATACCACAGAAGCTGCCGTAGTCGTCAATGTTGTACAGAGCAACGGTCGTGAGGCGACAACCACAATACTACAAAGGAGCCTTCCCACTACTTTGCTCCCACCATCGATGAGGTTTCCTCTCGTCGGGTTCGTTCTAAGTGCTACCGGCGTCTGTTCACGGCGGGCTAAAGCTTTTCTCTCCGTTTCGCGCTCTCCGCGACACCACTCGTTCTTTTCCATGGAGACCAACGCGGGCAAGGCGACTGGAGCGCGTTGCACCAGCGAGTTGAAAAAGCGTTCTATTATTCTCGTTTCGCGGATGCTCTTATTTTCCTCTCGTACCGCAAACACCGTGTTAGTTGATCAGGCTGGCCCGTATCTACCGAGACAATTCGAAGCGTTTCGAAAATTTCATCAACTGCCGACCGATCCGAATATACCTTGGAGAATTGCCTTCCGATGGGTGGAAAAGGACACTCGCGAGAAGTGCGCTATCTCGCTCGGTGTATTTATTTAACAAGTCAACTAGTTAGCACGAAGCTTCTTCAACACCAATCGCATAATTCTTTCCCTCCGTCTTCGTCGGCGTTCACGAAAATGGTTATTCATTTCCATACTTGTATATACATATATTACGCAGGTATATACGTATACATATATAGCTGCGGGAACGGAATCTAACCCCGGAAACTTCAACCTATCGAGATCCGAGTCGGTATGCTGCTCGGCTGCGGTCTTTCCGCCACCCTTGTTCCACCCACACATATGACTACCTGATCACGACCGCTGCACTACGTGTGTGGACGGTGCGCGCAAGCACGAGTCACTCCAGTGCCGCAAGACTACAAGTTCTCCGTCCTTCTGTCCTCTATATATGGGGATAGTTTATACTGTTTTCCAGTGCTGCTGTGTCCATTTCTGATATATGTATACACAGACGGCACGAGATTGTATCGTTGGCCCCCCAACGTCCAGGACACCCGTATGGTTTTTGGCATCTTTACGTCGGCTTCCGTTCGAACCTAGTCACCATTGGGACGGCCAACGAGCGTCGAGACCCCGGGGCCAATAATTGTATCAGTTACTTTGCAACCTTTGGATGTACTCTTGTTGACCACTTTCGTATATAAACGAGGATACATATATATATATATATATATATATGACATGTCTGGCTATCGTATCAAGAGAGTTCTCGACTTTCGTGGATTCACCCTGTGGCTTACCTTGCTGGCTCTATGGTCACTGTATTAGAGTATAGCTCCAGGGCTTGCCTTGTTTCTTTCTCTTTATACAAACGGTATATGCGAGTGTATATGTAGATATATATACCTGTATGTATATGGCCTCGTCCCTCACTCGCACGATCGTATACCTTTGCCCGGGTGAAACGGACCGCGCAGTAGTGATGGGGAGGAATAGTCAGACAGCAGTACTTACGGAGAGTGGGTACTTCGGTCCAGCGCGTTTCTCCCCTTTTCGCAATTGCTCTCTCTCCCCCCCCTCTCTCTCTCTCTCTCTTGCTCTCTCCTCTCTTTCTTTGTCCTCTCTTCACTGTACTCGAGCCATATGACCCACGCGAATCTCTCCGACGCGTCTGTGGCCCATTGCTGAAGTTTCTTATCCCACGATGTCTGGCTCGTTTCATTCACATGGAAAAATAAAGTATTGGGAAAACGTACGACCGCATTTCGGACCTCAGCAGTGTATCGAGACCAATTTTCAAGAATAGGGAAGCAGACAAATGCTTGGATCTGATATATTTATGTGTAAAATTGATAATGACATCACCTGGAGTGATGCTGGAGGAACTGACCGAATTATGGCTTTCGAAACCTTGGCGGGTTTCAACGGAATTAATAAATAAATTAAGACGACGAAACACGGTATTGTCAATGGGAAATCTCTTCGCGAAAAACACTCTTGAAACGATTATTTTTTTCATCTCGTGCAGAGTAGTTGGCCAATTGAAGTGGTGCTACTTTTACGTGTCACTTTTCTTTTTTACTCGGTGCGTTTCCGCGAATTATTTTGATGAACATCTTTTGGCGAGACGTTGTTCGGCCCGCTTTTTGCTCTCAGCTTTTTATTCGCATAGCGAAGTAAATAATTGGTCGCCCGTCGAATTGACATCGGATTAACGTTTTTGCACATTGTTCGCGCTAACTGTGAAAAAGATTTAGGGAGAGTGGTGTATTCGCCTGATAAAAGATCCGGGGGTTTGGTATAACGCGAAGGGCATCTTTATCCAGGGTTTTTCGGACTCACTGCCCCGGCGATTCGTATCGAAATGGTGTGACTTTACATCTCCGAAGCTAGCTTTCGGTTCAGCCCTCACAGTCTCTTTTGTACACTCGTTCCTTATTCCTTTGCCTTCTCTTCCATTGCTTTTTCGGAGGGAAGCAAAAGGGTCCGCAAAGGCGGAGGAGGATACGATTGGAGCGGACAGTCTTGATGGTAGTTTCTTATCTCTAAGAAACCAACGTATTCCCTTCTCTTTTCTTTTTTACGTATATATACATGTATTTATAACGTTCCCGAGATCTCGATATCCGAATTCTCAGCCCATTAGGAAGTCCATGGGGATAAACTCGAGCCCTTCACAGTGACCATGCCAAAAGCCTCGATATACGATTTCGTGAAGGAAATAAAATAAAAAAATATATATCCTATAAAATGAAAATACACTTTTGTAGGTTTTACGATGACAGACCTATTTTATTTTACTTTCATCGTCGCTTCTCTGAGATACATATTATTTTCCAAATAATGGTTTCCGGATTCCTGTAAATTCCTGTAAAATTAAGATGGGCGAAGTCGATAAAGAAAAGGGCTGATGAGTCAGCTACCCGATTAAAAGAAGGTGTTTAAAAAAAATCCGTACAGAATAAAAACGAACTTTATTAGAAAGACATCTTGTGCATAAAGTACATGAATGAAATTGAAAAAATAGAATGCTAAAAGTATTCTCGCTACATGTAAGCTCCTCTTCAGACATCGTGTCATGAAATATTGCAATTGTCATTGAGACTCGTTCGTGTAGGCCCCTGACGGTTCAGCAAACACAACCGTAATTATAAGTGGATAAAGATCGACTGACCCAATTTCCTAAAATAGATCAATCATCGAGAAGGATTTTCTCAATTCGCAAGACATACACGATAAATGTAGAGAGTAAACGACACATCCGTGCATGGATTTTCATATATTTATGTTTTTGTAATTCGTGACGATGAACAAATTTCAGCGTTGTCACTTTGTGAGAAAATAGATACCGCAAATTATTTTCAATTTCATTGACGAATTGGTCATTCGATACACTTCCCGCTGATTTATTTTTATCTCGATAATTTTATTAATACGTATTCCACTGTTCCTTTTTATTTTTAGCGGAAAAAATTATCCTCTCAAGATAAGAATTCTAAAATAATTGGACAGCTGAAATAAAAAAGTCGAAACTAATTGGACACAACAGTCGAAGGATAAGTTATTGTAATTATTTATCGTATCCTCGCTAGTTTTCCATATGATTTTTTTGTTTTTGTAATATGTAACGATGGAGAAATTTAGCCCTCGTCACTTGGTGAGAAAATAGATACCGCAAATTATTTTCAATTTCATTAACGAATTGCTCATTCGATACCTCTTCCGCTAATTAATTTTCACCTCGACAATCTCAATAATACGTCTTCTACTGATTCATTTTATTTTTAGAGGTAAAAGAATGTTCTCTCAGTATAAAAATTATGAAAGAATTCAACAGCTGAAATAAGAAAGTCGAAACGAATCGAACATAACATATAAAGGATAATTTAGGTAATCCCTTTGCTGAATTCACTCAGTTTTTCATTGCAATTTTTTTATCGCATCCTCGCTAGTTTTTCGTATGATTTTTTTTTTTTTTTTTTTTTTTTTCAAAAATACTATCCCCATAAAAACTCGCTTGACGCTAGTGATATTTGAGAAACATACTGAATTCTTCGACTATTTCGAAAAATCGGCATATGCAGATTCGCCTATAACTTTTATGCTACTCGAAGTTACTCAGAGAAATTCGTTTCTTATTACGTTCTCCGTGCATGTTTCTATGCACAGCTCTGTCTATCTCTCTCTTCGTATGGGTAGTTGAACATTTTCCTCAAAACTTTTTAGTACAGGTACAATATAACCAAACGCAAATGCTCGTCAGTATCGCGACCCAGAAATTCTTCAAGAATGCTCTTTTTCGAATTTCAACATCAAGAGAGCCCTGTAAATATGGTATCGCCGGATTGACGTTTTCCAGAGCATCCGTGGAGATCGATAGGTGAGCAAAGGAGTCGAGAGAGCTCCGAGGAAAACAGGGGTATAATCGACAATGTTTCGGAATCGATTTTCCCTCAGCCCTAGTGACTCTTTCTTCTATCTTTACTTTGATCGGTATATATATACGCGCATCTTCTTTTGCTCTCAGTGTACGACGACAGGAGGGTATTGAGGCAGCAAACTATCAAGAATACTCTTCTCTAACCTCAACGTTTTCTTTACGTTTTCCCGCTACATTATACGTTATTTTTGTGTGTGTGCACACTTGGCAGAAACGTGAAAGGATGTAGCAACCACAGAAGTCCTAGTTTACCTATCGTCAAGATTCCTACACATACTATATCGCAGTATTTATACCAAGGTACGGCAGTATATACATCGGAGGAAATTTTCAGAACTTCCGTCACGTTTTCATACATTCGTATTTGAACTGATGCCCTGCTGCCCGATTTAGCAAGATATCAACAGTCTGAGGCATACGTAATAACTCTTGAACGTCATATCTTCATGAAGTACAAGGATGTAGCGCATATTTATATTATAAGTAGCCCTGGTACATCGTACAGAATAAACTAATTATTTTTATAAGTGTACAAAAGATTTAAGTTATGTGTCTGTGTATATATATATATGTGTGTGTGTGTGTGTGTGTGTGTGTGTGTGTGTGTGTGTGTGTGTGTGTGTGTGTGTGTGTGTGTGTGTGTGTGTGTGTGTGTGTGTGTGTGTGTGTGTGTGTGTGTGTGTGTGTGTGTGTGTGTGTGTGTGTGTGTGTGTGTGTGTGTGTGTGTGTGTGTGTGTGTGTGTGTGTGTGTGTGTGTGTGTGTGTGTGTGTGTGTGTGTGTGTGTGTGTGTGTGTGTGTGTGTGTGTGTGTGTGTGTGTGTGTGTGTGTGTGTGTGTGTGTGTGTGTGTGTGTGTGTGTGTGTGTGTGTGTGTGTGTGTGTGTGTGTGTGTGTGTGTGTGTGTGTGTGTGTGTGTCTGTGTGTGTGTGTGTGTGTGTGTGTGTGTGTGTGTGTGTGTGTGTGTGTGTGTGTGTGTGTGTGTGTGTGTGTGTGTGTGTGTGTGTGTGTGTGTGTGTGTGTGTGTGTGTGTGTGTGTGTGTGTGTGTGTGTGTGTGTGTGTGTGTGTGTGTGTGTGTGTGTGTGTGTGTGTGTGTGTGGACACGCGCGCGCGCGCACACACACACACACACACACACAAACGCATGAAGTGAATGAATAAAAACGATTTTTTAATGAAAACTTGAGTTTTTGGGAGACTTGAGCGATCTCTCAATATTTTTTGACCGTTCGCGGATTTTGCGACTATTTTTTTTTTTTCCATAAAGAAGATAATTGGATGGTGAGAAGAAGGAAAAAAAATAGAGCTCAAATTGGAGCCACCCTAATATAAATATATGTGTGTGTGTGTGTGTGTGTGTGTGTGTGTGTGTGTGTGTGTGTGTGTGTGTGTGTGTGTGTGTGTGTGTGTGTGTGTGTGTGTGTGTGTGTGTGTGTGTGGACACGCGCGCGCGCACACACACACACACAAACGCACACACACACACACACACACACACACACACACACACACACATATATATATATTAGGGTGGCTCCAATTTGAGCTCTATTTTTTTTCCTTCTTCTCACCATCCAATTATCTTCTTTATGGAAAAAAAAAAAATAGTCGCAAAATCCGCGAACGGTCAAAAAATATTGAGAGATCGCTCAAGTCTCCCAAAAACTCAAGTTTTCATTAAAAAATCGTTTTTATTCATTCACTTCATGCCCATGAATTTTACGCTTTATAATTTTTTAATTAAGCTCGTGAAAGCTGTAGCCGACCAATGAACATTTAGTAGTCGTTCAAGAGCTTCAAAATTATACATTTTCACGAGTTTTTTTCTCTTCTCACTCATAAATGTAACACTTTGTACAATTTTCAAAACAATTTACCCTTTTTTCTTTCGAAACGGATTTTTTAAATTTACCTCACACTTATAACCCGATAAAACGGGGGACCTATAATTTTGTTTACGAACAAGAGCTTTAAAGAATAATTTATGAGAACAAGGATTATAATTGTTGGATTAGTAGTGTTAGGTAACTTTGAAAAGTATGTTTCTAAAGAAAAACGATTAATTGTTTTAAAAGTTTTTCAAAGCGTCAAATTTAAGAGTAGGGTGAATAAAACAAAATTGACGAAAATTGGAAATTTCGAAGCTCTTGAGCGACCACTAAATATTCATTGAGCACTCGCAGAATTCGCGTGAATGTTTTTTTTTTTCTTTAAAGAAGATATCTGGATGGTGAGAGAATAGAACAAAAAATAGAGTTCAAATTAGAGCTACCCTAATATATAAATAACAGTTTGAAATTCGTCACACTTAAATTTATAAGGTTCGAGACTCGTACAGGGAATAAATGAATGTACATTTTTCTGAGGTATCGGTACTTTTAGTTTGGATTTATTAACTTTTTCTTACTTTGGTTTGATATAATAATAATGTCTATAATTCGCTGTGTAAATGTATACTTATAAGCATGGTGTAGTTTTCTGTTTGTGTTGTACGATTTGTTTTTAAAGCGTTTCGCAACCTTGCGAAATACTTTCACAGTAAATACTTTGGATCTCTAGTCAATAATGTTATCGGTAGCTTTCAGGTGCCGCCCCTCTTCTTGATATAATATTATCGTCTCGCTGGGTGGATGTATTATCTAGCGCGTCGCACGGATTCTCTGCCCCCTCCCCCCCCCCGTACCTTGATTATCAATCGCTCGCGTGAGATCTCGGTGCGCTCAGGCAGTCGTTGATCCCGGTGTTATTGTGCTAATGCGGGGGTGTGTTTTGTTTTGATTTCGTATTTATGCTATTGTCCTGGTTTGTGTATGTAATCCCCGGGCTGGCCTACTTTTAAAGAGTAATTAGAATCTAACCCAAACCCTGCCTCTGAATATCTTTTCTTTTTCTTTTCCTCTTTGCCTTTTTTCCGCTTTATTATGCTTATTGTATTTATTCTATTCTTTTCCTTTGATTCTCCTTTGATTCTCCTTCTGTCTTATCTTGTTGCTCGATTATGCTTTAGTAATCGTGCCTTACCGATTAGGAAGTACTTGGTTGCAATGTATTAGTCGTTCCACCAAGAGAGAGCGCCACCCGCTTGTTCTATTCTCACCCATTCTGATCGCAAGCATTCCGTACCAATTAGGAAGTACTAACAAGGAACATCACTTTGGTGTCCTCCTCCGATTTTGTTGATACTTTTTCATGTGGAAGAGCATCAAAAACGAAAGGCACGTATTTTTTTTTGTCGACGGAAAAATGGTTTCAAGGGGTGAAACGCACCCCCGAAAATAGCAGTGTTTTTCGTTTTTTGCCGATAACGTTATCTTTCTCATCTCTAATGCATAGTACACGAAAAAAATAAACATTGTTGCAATTTGAACTTTTTTATATCTCGTACCGTTAAAACGTTATCGACGAAAAACGAAAAAAATCGCCATGTTTGAGCGTGCGTTCCACCCCTTAAAACCGTTTTTCCGTCGATAGAAAGAAATACGTGTCTCTTAGTTTTTGATACTCTTCCACATAAAAAAGTTTCAACACAATCAGAGGAGGACACCAAAGTGATGTTCCTTGTAAGTCGAAATGTACTTGTCGCTTTACAAGGACCAGTTGAGGCTGTGCTGGCTGGATAGACCAAAAGAGACTAGCCTTCCGCTAAAATCTTTGCCCTTTTTATACCCCAATTTGCCCGCGTTTCTTCCCCCTTCTTCATTACCTTACCCATAATTCTTGTAATTTTTCACTTTTTTCTCTTTATAAATATTATTCGTGTTTGGTTTTCATTCTTCCCAATCCTCAAGGCCATCGCTCGCCGGCTTTGTTTATATTTTATTCTTCCCATTTATCCATCGCTCGCCGGCCTGTACAGGGTATCCCGTTTATCTTGAGGGATCGAAATAACTCAAGAACGGCGAATTGAATGAGAAAATTCCGATACCCAATATGGCAAGATAGCGTGTATATTTATTAAACGTTTTCAACATGGCTTGGAGTGAAGTGTTTTTTTTGGAAACCTATATTTTATATAGCGGCTTCTTATTCTACTGAAAAAAAGGTTATTTGTTTCCGAAACATTTTTTTTTTATTTGGTTGTTGTTGCCGAACATTTTTAATACTGTTTTTTTACCTCGAAATAATTTTGTAAATGACGATGTAGGCTACATTTGTCACAAGTTGATGAGAGACATGAGGGGCACTCTGGATCGAAATGCTTGTCTCATTGTCAGTATGCGCAGAGAGACAATCTTTTTAGTTGGTCAATTATTTATTCTCCGTATTAATTTAAGGAATCATCACAGTGTAACATTTTCAAAAAATCGATTTTTCGCATTATCCGATAGTATACATGGTTATAAACGTTCTGTCCAATTGTTAGATCGAAATTCGAATTATTTCGGTCGCTGCAGCCTTTCTTAGACAAAATTAAACCTTTCTTAACAGCCTGTCTTAGAACTTTAAACGCGTTTTTCTCCGAATCTTGTTTTTTTAAACGGTCGCAACTCTCAAAGGAAGAGTTTTCGAGCTATCCGTTTGAAATTTTAACAGAACATTCGTCACGTTATTCTTCATATTGCTATGGAAGCTTTTTTTTAAATCTTCCTATTTTTTACGATCAATTGTCGAAAAAGGGCTAATATTGATACATTTTGTTCAAACCGCCGCCATTCTTTCAAATTTCACTAAAAACAAAACTCTATAGGAAAAAAGCGGCTTTTCTACAGATCAATAATCATTTAGAAATTTTTGTTTCAGATAAAATTTGCGGCCGCAATCCTGGCCACCATGGGACACCATTTTTCTCCACGCAATTTTCCGCAAATAAAAACAATGTTCAACAATAAATAAATAAATTTAAAAAAAAATCATTTTGTATTCTTCATCGCTGCTTCAATTTGTAAAAAACAATTAGACCGATTAGCTTATCCTATCCAACTAAAAAATCGCGAAAACTAGCTATTTTTCGGGCGGTCACACTGTTATGGTTCCTTAAATTTGACAGTGGAAGGCCACAAATGTGAACATTTTTTGTATTGTTTTCCAAAAGTATAATAATAAAAAATGTAGTAAAGTGCTTTGGATACAGCCCTTTCTACATTTTACTATAATGGTACTATGTACTATATAAATACTATATAATGGATACTATTATAATACTATAAATATACACTTTACTATAATAATAAAAAATGTAGTGAAACGTTTTGGACAAAGCATAAAAAATGCTTTGGCCAAAGATGTCCGTTGCTTATTCGTAGAATAAGATGCCACTAAGAAAAATATATATTTCGATTTTGAAATAGGCGACCTTAAAATCACCTTACAGACGTCCACGAAATAAAAAAGTGATCTTGCTATTTTACTCCTCGTTTGAGTCTACGCAATACGTGAGATTGGCCGATTTACTTCTCGAGTTTTTTTAATGTATCGAGATGAATAGGGCCCCCCTGCACACACAAAGCGAGGGCCGAATCAATAGATGATTCAATCAACAACACTACATTATGCGAAGGTTTGATTTTAAATCTAAAAATGCTTTTTTGAAAATAGATTTATCCCAAAGTTCCAAACGACCCGAACTCCCCTTCAATCGTATTACGGTCGGATCATCCAGCAGCAGAAACTTCGGAGATCCCTCTCGAGCTTATGCAAACGTTATTATCCCGTATTGCTGCCCCTTCACGAGCCTTTAATGTTTATTTTTCCTCCTCCACAGATATTTTACCCTCTTCTTTTTTCTCTTACCTCTGGCTATACACGTTTCGTGTTTCCCGTCACTTTCCTGCACACGACCCTTGCAGGTGCCGCAACGATATTATATCTCTATATAGACTATACTATAGAAGGCAAAGTTGCTCGTCACGCCCTCGGTTATTAGCCACTTGCGACGATTGGGGCGGACCAAATATGTTTTTGGGGTATTCGTTAATGTAACTTTGATAAATATCTTCCATCGCGGTGACAACGAATTTTTCTAATAAATTTATGTATAGAAGCTGACAGATTCACAGGCACTATGTTGTATGGGAATCGGCGAGAAATAAATTTACGCGTTCAGTAAATCAGCCATTTAAGGCCTTATATATGCGAAAAATTTCAAAATTTTTCATTTTAAAAATTTTTGATTCCATTAGCCTGAATGGTTAGGAATATTTTAAGCTTTACAGAATTGAACAATTCTAGAAATTGTTAAAGTTACGACATTTAGAGCTAGATAATAGATATCGCGCGGCGCGCCCGACCGCCAACTTCGAAGCCGTTTTTCCACGATTCACTTTTTTGAACCGTGTGAAAGTTCTAACTCTTGAACGAAGACTCAGATCGCTTAAAAAAATTTCATCATCACCTATCGTGTGAACCACAGAAACAAAAATTTAATGGCACAAAACATATAAAAAATAAAATACCGACAGAAAATTGAGTAAAAAAATGTTAAGTTTCGAATTTCTATTACGATAATTTTTTTTATAATATCGTTGGTTCACACTGAAAATACATTCATTATGCAATTATAAATATGTTCATTTTTCTTCAGACGCTCACATGGATGCCGTGAACTTTCACCAACAACGCGCGCGCAAAAATATACTTTGCTTTATTATGTTATATCTTCGCCCTTTGTTAAGATTTCTGATTTTTTTTTACATATACTCAACCATGTACATAAATGATCAGTCAAAAAAAGTTGTCAATATATGCGTCATTTTTTTTAACCGCGTCTAGAAAAGTACCTTCAAAAATCGGCGAAATCGCGTATATAAGGCCTTAAACTCGAAGCTCTTCTGCTAAATTCCGCCGCTACTCATTTATTTTCGATCTTTTCCAAGCATCCTACAAAAATCTATTTTGAAGTTTTGAAGGCAGATTTGCCTATACAAATTTTCAATGCCTCGGACGACGGAAATTTTTCACCAGAACCAAAAATGCTCAAGTCGCGACATATCAAGTTTCCTTCTTTTTTTGTTCCCCATTCGTTCTCTTCCGACCTACGATGATATTAAGCTGATTGCTACCCTATCACGACGCGCACTGAAAGAGGAAAACAAGAAAGGATGAAAAATTGCGAAAGAGCTTGGCAAAGGTCGTGACAAAAAAAAACGATTGGTCTGACGACGAAGCGCATTTTCCACTTCCGTCTCTTCGATACACCGCCGCAGGCCAGAAGAGCCTTTATCGTCTCTTGATTTCTGACCGAAAACTTTTCCGCCCTTCTTTCCTCTCTCTCTCTCTCTCTCTCTCTCTCTCTCTCTCTCTCTCTCTCTCTCTCTCTCTCTCTCCCTCTCTCGCTCTTTCTCGCTTTAACCATCTTTAGCGAGCCTTCTGTCCGCTGATGTGAACCCCTCTCGCGACTTATTTCTGTTTGTGGAGAGCGCAATAGAAGCTTCGAATTCGAGTTACTCTCGCCCCGGTGGCGAGTACTCGCTGTAGGGTTCCTTTAGAGGAGAAGCACTGCCGGCTTCTCCCGCAACGTTTCAAAAGAGAAGAGAGAATCGGGGTCGTGAAAAGATTATATACATATATAAATGCACACGCATGACTGTATGTATGTATATAGAAGGGTATAAAGGGGTCGCCACGTACAGCGTCACGCTTCGTCTGACCCTCCGTGAGATTGCACACCGTGACCAACAAACTACCACGGTTTACGGGATCTATAACCCGCCCACGGGGATACCTTGCAGTGAAAAGGAAAAGGGAGAACGTGTGAAAGAGAGATGGAGATCCATGGCCGAAGAAAAGGTAGTAGGAAGAAGGAAGGAAGGAAGACGAATGGATAAATACGACGGACATCATGTTCTATACCTACACATAGAAACTTTACGATCGTACACAGAATATTCCCTTTTGGTATTAACGCCCGCTGGTCGACGTATAGCAAACGATTACGTGCGTATTATCGCGACTATATACGTCTGTGGGGGCCTTCGTACACGCGCGCACATATATATATTTCAGATAGGCGATGTTTCCCTGGTTTATACGAGAAAGCAAAAGGGGGAGAAAGGGAGAGGAATGAGATACGGGAGCTTTTCGGCTTCGCCGAGCTCTCAGTCTCGTTGAGATACTATTAGAAAAAGTCTTGCGTGAAATAGTAGCAAAGTTGAGAATTCGATAGAGGGTTTAGTAGCAGTATGAGAATACGAACGAACACACACACGCGCGCGCGCACACACACACCCACACACACACACACACACACACACACACACACACACATATATATATATATATCGTATATCGTATATTCGTAAGCCATCTATTGAATGTATGTGTGTGTGTGTGTGTGTGTAGATATATAAACGAAGTATGAGAAAAGGGCGGATTTTTCTTTTACACTTAGGTGAAATTTTATGTCGTCTCAAGGAGCGTTCCCTCCTTTCATTCTCGCTCTCTCCCTCTGTCTCTTTTGGCCTCTCTCTCTCTCTTTCCATCCTTCTCATGAAACGATCAGGCCATGGATTTCTCGCCCAAGAGAAATTTTATTTCATGTCCGTTGTCCGCAAAACGTTCCTTTCAGCGCTGTTGAACGAGACGACGAGAACTGTTTCGCACAGTGCTTCGCTCTCAATTCTACCCTTAGCGAGCAGAAATCCTTGAACCCCTTGGGTTTTCTTCATCTTCGGCATATAGTTGCAGACGATCGAAAAACCCTCTCGACCGCTCTCGCTACCTCGCAATTGTGAGGATCGATGGGAAGAGAAGAAAAATAGCGGCAACGAAGAAAAAAAGGAAAATTCGAAGAAATTGAATTTGGGAAAGCGGTCTTTAAGGTCTCCCGGTACGCAACAGAGTTACGAGCTTTATGGAGAAGTAGAAGAAAAAGAGAGAGAGAGAGAGAGAGAGAGAGAGAGAGAGAGAGAGAGAGAGAGAGAGAGAGAGAGAGAGAGGAAATTCGAGATGAAGACTGATAAGAAGGTCCGGAAAATGAGGCGAAAGGGAGAGGTATTAAGGTTTTGGTGAAAATAGAGGAAAAAGGGTCGAAGGAGAACCGCTGAGAATGACGATGGAGAAGAAAACTAGCAAGGTCCGTCTGTGAAGACGTTTAATTGGGCAGTGCAGTAGCATGAGTCCTGTGCAGTCATACGTACGTGAGCAATTATATACAGAGGGATGAGAGAGAGAGAGTGAGAGAGAGGGAGAGAGAGAGAGAGAGAGAGAGAGAGAGAGAGAGAGAGAGAGAGCGGCGTGGACAGGAGTACATTGGGAGAATCCTCAAAAGGAATCATTCTTGTCTACAGTCCTTTCGCGGACTTCTCACATAATAATAACAGTAATAGTAATAATAGCCGTTGTAGCAGATTCGAGACTACCTGGTCAAAGCCACCAAATTGAAGCTCTACGATAAATTATACCGACAGTAGTGGGCCTTCCATGTTGAACCGCGGTGGCTTGGATCGATACTTGGATCAGTGACCGCTTAGCCGCGTACCGGCCGGCGTACTGACTGGCGACGCAGTTTTTACCGAATCTCCTATGGGAACCTGGACGAAACTCAGTCAAATACGGCAGCCTGTAGAGACAGTTTTCCACAGTTTAAGCAGGACTTTCGTGAGATTGCAATAAAGTGGGGCCGTTGGGCAAAAGTGGCTGTGGGTAACACTCAAGGAGTTATCCGAGGAACTGGAAATAGGGCAAACCGACCAGTGAATAGACGAATAACGACACTGTCGGATTCCGATGGACTATAAAACGAAAATATTGTGAAAACTATTTTTTTAATTGCTATAGCTAACAGAAGACAAATATTTGAAGCTATTGCAACAATTATTATTGGAGGAATTGATAAATAAGTAGCGAAATGACTAAATCGTCAGTGAATGGACGAAAGTAAATGGACACTCAACCGTCAGTAAATGGATGGGTAGTGTAGACGAACGCTGTAAAGGGCAACGATTTATTATTTATTTTTATTAAATGCTAGATTTGGAGATCACTGTGGCGCACAAAAATTATAATATCCTTATACGGATGAGTATTATATTTGTTATAACGATTTTGTAAAACACAGATAAAGCCTTTTTGCGATTTAATAGATAGTTGTAAATAGAAAAATATTGTAAATTTTGGCAGCATTAAAAAAAACGAATGAAATGATTTTATGACAACATTTAATGAAGTGTACAATGTCATTTCTTAACAATAATTGATCCTGCAATTTTCAGCAGATAAGAGAAATTTTTTACTCTTCTCTGAGTATTATCAGAACAGAACCCATATGTCCATTCATTGGAAAGAAGCTCGAAAACAGCACCGGTCAATAAAAATGTCTAAGTTTGCCCAAAACTTACGAACTTATTTAAAAATTTTGAAAAAAATCAAAGATTGTTTCTATCTTAATGAATAAAAGTAACACTGACTCTTAAAAGTCCGAAAAACAATTTTTTTTCGCCTTCAGGACATCTATTGTGCACAGCCATATCGTAGCTGACAAGGAACATCACTTAAGCACTCGCTTTCGATTTTGTTTAGACTCATAGATGTGATGAAGCATTAAAAACTATTAGACCCGGATTTTTTTGACGGCGGAAAACGGTTAAAGGGGCGTAACCACCTCTTAAAGAAAAACGTTTCGAGGGGTGATTTTGCAGTGACACTCACAAGCGGCCCTGTTCCGTCGCATACGGAACGAGCGAGCAGTTAATTATTAACTTTATTCAGAATGAGAATTCAGCTAGTGTTAAAATGTTCTATATAATTATAATCATGCACATCTCCCTAAGGCACGCCAGACAAGAGCATTTCTCTCTTACGTAAAGTTCATCAAAAAATTGTCAATAAGCCCACGCTCGGGTTTGCTCTACGACTCGCCCGCTCGGTGGACCACGTGCAGAGCAATTCAACATTTGGTTCGCAAATGTTACTTTTTATATTTTAAAGCCACTATACGTGACTACGTTTAAGCAGCACATATCGGCGCTGCTTAAACGTACCCCTAATGAAGAGATTTATCAAGTGTCCATGCGATGGTCGAGCTGAGCACGGAAGTTTTTCATTACGGTAAAGAATTCATCACTGGAATTTCCCGCTGGTCAAGACACGTGTACGACAGGGCTGTCCACTATGTTCTATTCTCACGCTTCTCATCGGCGATTGGTGACAGCTGAAATTCACCCACTTCTTTCTCTACAGTTTGTACCAATGAAATTAGTTGTTGTCCATCCAAGAGATTGGATCGCATCCCCCGTTTGTGATGCAGCTCTCATCGCCAACCACGGATGTAAGACTCGAGCTTTTTCTTCAGGTAGTTATCGGCAAACATTCGAAGAGGAAACATCAAGAGTCCAATCAGCGCGGAACACTTGCCTCTCGCAAATAAATAACTCAAACATCTCCACGAGATAATCTTACCATCATCGTCGTCATTTCTACGCGGAAACAACGTAAATTAATTATCAGTACCCTCAACCGATCGATATAAATAATTGAGAATAAATTAGATTGTTTTCCCGTTGATCTCCAATGGTTTTTAACTAACCACCGTCACCACATTAGTTTGAGGTGCGGGAGTTCGCCATCACGAGATTGCAGTGTTTAATCTCACGCGTTCGGTATCAGCATTAACGACCCTGGTTGACTTGCTATCAATGAGTCGAGTCGCATTGTGACCGTGATCAGAACGAAAACGAAAATTCTTCTAATGTAAAGCGATGAAAAATCCACTACAATGAGAAAAAAATCATTGATCCAATATCATTGGTGTTATTGAATAAAATTTCATTGATTCAATTGTAAAAATGTTGGTATAAATAATCGGATTTATTAGTCCAAACAAAACGCTATTTACTTCAATAACATTATAAAATTGAAAGTTTTTTCATTCAAAAGATATATTGTTAGCCGAGGACAATATATTATTGAAACTATCTAAGAAATTAACCCGAACAAATTATATAGTTTTGAATGCAATTTCTGCAATGAACGAAAAAATCATTTCAATTCATAACATGAATATTGTTGATTCGAGTACACAAGAAAAATTGAATTTCGCTCGTTTGATTCAAATAAAATTTCTATTGTTTAAATATGTTATTTTATTGTTTTCACCATATCCGATATTGATTTTTAAGTTGATTATTCGTTAAAATATTAATATTTTATTTTTATTGAAAAATATTAAGCGAAAGTCTGAATTGGTTAAAAAATTATGGAAAAGTAACATTTGTTTCTTGCACATTTGGTTGAAAAAATTCAACCAACGCACGTGCGCTCGTTTCTCGTAAGCGTAGCGCGAACCGGAAATCTACTTAAGGGGTTACCCCCACTTGCGATTTTGAAAGAATCGATTTTTTATTGCATTTTTTTGAAGTATAAGTATCTGAGAATATGTCCTGAAAATTTCAAGTCGATCCGAACAAAATTGACTGAGATATGAGCGTTGAAAGAGAAGAATCCGTTGTGTAAACGAACGGAAATTGAAACTTTAAACGCGTTTTGCTCAAAATGGCATTTCTGAAGTCGGTGACCAAGATTACTCGAACACTAATGAACCGATGTTCTTGAAATTTTGCAGGCTTATTTAATACATAAAAATGTAGTCTTTAATCGTTGGATTTTTTTTTTCGAAAAAAATGGCCGTTTTATAGCCAAAAAACGGCCGTTTTTTTCGTGTAAATCGAACCATTAACTTTGACTGTCCGCCATTTTGTGAAAAATAAATATTTTTTTAATATCCTTCGATTAAAGACTAGTTTATACTTATATTTGACTAAATCCATCCGCATTTTTTTTTCAGATGATCCACTTCGCCGCAATGTTGGTCACCGCAAACCGTGTATATAAAAACATTATTTCATTGACGGCCATTTGCCACTAAACAATGTAATATTTTTCAATAAAAAAATTACTGAAAGTTCTTCAAGATGTGTTCTTTAAGATGGTATATTGATCGATTAAAAAAGTTTTGTAGTTTTCTTTTAAAAAAATCATGAAAAAGGCCTTTTTTTGCGCTACAAGTGGGGGTAACGCCTTAAACGCTGGAGAAACTCTACAGAGTAGGGTAAAGGCCGAATACTATCTCCACTAGGTGATCAAGTCTCAAACGATGCTGAGATGCCGATAACCGATGTATATCGGTGTCTCAAAGATACCGATAACCGATGTTTATAGGTGTCTCAAGGACACCGATAACCGATATTTGTCGGTGTCTCAAAGACACCGGTAAACTAGAAACTGTCTTAAATGAATCTGAGCAGAATAGCGTGAACCAAGATCACACGCCACCTAGGCCGTCTTCAAGCCTTTTGAATCTTTCTGAAGACTGTTTAGCCCTAGGAGATGGGGACATTAAAAATTACATCTTTCATTGTACTGAGCTATCGAAGAGAAAATTTAAAAAACAACCGAAATAACGGAAACCAAAATTAGGGCAGCGAAAAAAAAGATTGTAAGACAATAAAAAAGAAACCAGCAAGAAAAGTATTGTAAAGAAAAGAGGGCAACCGCAAAAAAAGAAAAAGACCAGAAAAGATATCGATATTACCAGCAGTGAAACTGAATCCGATAACATAGATTTTATTGAACTGATCAAGGGAAGCGCTTTAAGAAAGAGAAACATACAAATTTCTAAACGTGACAGTGAAAACGAAGAAAATGTTATAGGGTCATAAACATCTAAAGGAAAAACAACCGAAGGACCACCAATTAAAAGAAAAAAGGACGAAAAATCGATAAGAGACGCTGAAAAAATATTACAGGTGAAAAACGCTAATTCCAAAATAGAAAATACAAATAAAAAAGTTTCAGTTGATGATTATTGCGCAGAATGTTTTGAGAATTATAATTTAACTACATCGAAATCAGATTGGATTCAATGTCCGATATCTCGAATGTGGTTGCATGAAACTTGCATACCATTCAACAGCCACTGCACAAGATGTGGAAAATTAAAAACCCTGGCTTCTGGTATAACGATATAATTATCCGAATATCTGGTAAATTGATATAATTAATGCTTATGCCAAAGCTGATTGCCATGTTGTTCTATCGTTAAGATAAATAATAATATTTTACTAATAACTTAACTAATTTAAAGTTTGGAGGCTATTTCTGTTGTATTTTTATAGTCTAAGACGTTAAAACTTAATACTATTTTATCATGTTGATTAATATTGTAATTAGTACTTAATAAAGGATCTCAGTAAATAATAAAGATTGATTACTTAAATTGATATAAATTTGTTTCTATCTAATAAAATCGTAGTGAGGCGTCTATCCCCGCACGAGGCAAGTATCCCCCGAAGCATTTTTAACGTTCGGCTACTATCCGCCACAGTAGGCAACTATCCGTTTTTTGAGAGGTCAAATAAAACAGGATTTACTCAAAACCAGTATTAATTATCATTACAAAAATAAGCTACTATAAAAGATCAAAGACCTATGTTTTAATATACATATCGCATTATTCTTAGTAAGTACATATTTTTTAATAATAGAGCTTTTTTGAAAAGTAGGGCAACTATCCGGCTTTTACCCTATCGCTTCTTGGCCTGCAGTAAGATCAAAGTGTAGTATCTGTTCTTATCAGTTGAATATCTGATATTCTCTCCACTTTATCGTGAATCATCATTCTAATGCTCACTTTTTATTTAAGATTCAAAACAAATTGAAAAACTTACGTCCAATGGCATATTCGTTTCGATATGGCAAATAAATAATGAATTCTATTGATTATATTTTTGTACGAAATAAAAAATGTTTTTGGCAACCGCTTAATTACTTCATCTAATACATTTACGGATTGTATATAGAATCATTTCAATAGAATTCAATTTTATTTGAAAGATAATGGAGATATTCAGAGAACAGAAGAGCTTTCCCAAATAAAATAATATGTTATTTAAATCAGTCGCATTTTCCAGTATTTGATACTATTGTAACAATCTCATATATCGATGGTACTCCGCAGCAGCACATTTATTTGGATCACCCAATATATTTTTTTGATTCAATTGGTTTTTTTCTCAGCGTATAGAAGTATTTTTTAAAATCTTAAATTGAGAGGTGACGCGCCTTTCTTTGAGAAGTGGTTTCTCCTGTTAAACCCGTTTTTCTTGCCGATGAAAAAAATAGGCGTCTGACAGTTTTTAATGCGAACCAGTGTGCTGGTCTAGTGGTTAGCGTGCTTGCTTCTGAACCAGAACATCGGGAGGTCGCGGGTTCGATTCCCAGTCGGAATTCCCTACACGGATGTCACGCATACGGACCGGTACATGTGTGTGTCGCGTGTATATGCCTGTAACCCGTGATTTATTTCTCGACGAATGGCGTCTACCTCCGAAACTAGGAAGCGAACCTGGGACCAGCTGTATTGATATAAGTTTTCCGCAGTTTCCCTATACCCATGGCAGTACTGTGATGGTGAATGCGATACAGAGGGGGGAGTTGGCTACGGCCGCAAGGTGAGGATGAGGAGTAGAATATGGTGGGGAAAGTGATAAGGGGGAAGACCCCGTACAATGAAATCTACGACGATAGTTTTCAATGTTTCATCACATAAATGAGTTTCAACACAAATGAAGGCGGACGCTTTATTGATGTTTCCTATACCTATTTTGCGCGGTGTGCAAGTACCGCAAACTACAAAAATTCCGTGTGAAATCGAAATTCTATATTAAATTGAGAAATCGGTTTTAACCCTCTGGGTACCTATAAAAAAGTTCCGTTGAGTACAATAATGGGTTAGGCTAACCCAGGAACTTTGATCGGCTGTATCTTGCGCTGCGATTCATCAATCACAGCATTCTTTCCCAATAAATCGGATATGTCCTTAGAAATGTGATGAATTTTTTCCGATTTGTGATATCTTTTTATTAAACGAGGGTATAGTTGAAAATATAAACATCCGTCCTAAACCTTTCATCGAAATAGGTTTTCTTTTCAAAAGCTTACATTTTTATGAAAACAAAGATATCGACATTTAATAAGCGGCTTTAGAAAGCTGAAAGGTTGTACTTTTAAATGGTTTTGGTCGTTTTCCGATTCGCTCAATAAAGTGTTTTTTTTTAAGTACGAACATGAGCGATTTTTGATCTAGCGAAAAAAAAGTTATCGAATGAATTCATCATAAGTCTCGTAAGAAAACATATTTTATACGGTAGAAAATACTCGTTATACATAATAATGATCAGTATAACATTTTCGTATAATATGTACGAGATTTCAGGACGACGCCTTCCGCTACACACTTATTCTCGCCGATTATTATGTTTATTATAGTTTCTGAGAATTTTTTTTTTCAAAATGATGGATTATTTTAGGTTTAGTACGACCTGGGTAAAAATTACCCGAGCTAGAAATTCAAATACGTGTCCTTCCTACACTGGGCGCCGGCTGACACTGCCAACCGACCTCACGACAATTGGGGCCTCAAATTCCTCCCCCCCCCCCCCAGTCCGGACCCCGTCCATCGATTCCTATGAAAGTGGCGCGACTTTGAAAAATCACCCGGGTTACGTTAACCCAGATCGTACCCTGAGGGTTAACGACAACTGTGATTTTTTTCTGAATTATAGAGATCCATGTCAGTATCGACAATTAATATTTAATTATCACAAATACAAATCAGTTTTCGTTCATTCTGGTTGGTTTACTCGAATAAAATATGGGGTAAAAGTGAAGGGAGCAGGATAGTAAAATCCCGCCAGAACGTAGGAAGAAACATTGGGAATGGAAACAGGCATCTGGATAGTTACGGGTCTATCAAATGGCTATGTCTCGCGTGGCAGATGAACACTATCCAAAGTATTTTTATCCGGAGCACTGTTGCGATACTCCTGAAGGAAGAACTGCTGTCCGATGGAGTCGTAATTGGACACGAATTTTGGCAAGGAATTCCCCGACAAAGTTGTGTCGCGGTTAAACCGTAATTTGGTAAGCCAGCTTGTTCGAACAGCCTAAATTCCGGAAAAGTTTATTTTCTTTATCGCGTCTGACGAACTTTCGGACTGGAGTCGTTAGAGTTTCCTCGTTCGTATAACCGGATGGATAACGAATAGGAAAAAGTGAAACACGAGCGAGAATGTTGGCCCTGCAGCGACGGCAACAAAAAAATATCGCGACATCCGAAGAAGTAGCGAGTGAAAAGTGTGTTTATTTCTTTCGATAAGTCTTCTTTCCCGTAGCGGTAATTTTGCCGGCTGGGATTATGACTCGGCTGCACAACTTTGTACTCCGTATGGAAGAACGACGACGCAATTAGAGCTGAAATTCCGAAACGCGTACTAATTGCAAAGTGACGTGAAGTTCGCCCGTATCTCTTGGCGCCCCCACACTCTCGCCTCGCAAACGCCAATACACATGTCCGGGCAATTTCAGCTGATACAGTGGAGAGCAAGGAGAGCGCGACTTCGGCAAGAGACATGAAAGTAAAATGAAAAGAAGTTAATTTTCAGATTCGTGTCTTAAAGGTGATTGCGAATTGAGTAAATGTTTGTGTTCCTTGGCGTTTTACGCGGTGACCCGTGCTGGCGTACGAAAACGATCCTGAAAAAACGTACAAGTAGACGGATTTCAGTTATTTTTAGCTTTTTTCTCCTCAAATTCAGCGAAAGAAGGAAAAATTGTAAATGATAGGAAAATATGTTTTTGCATGTTTTTGTTAGCCGATATTATGCCGTGAGGTATTATGAAATGAGGTTTAAGTTACGTTTTTTGCAACATTTTTCATTTTCGATAATTATCTGGTTCTCATACCCGATGGCTCTTTTTCAATGTTTTTACGCTATCATTTATTAATTAGTACAATGTAATTACATTTGCATCGTTGGAATGCAAGGAAAATAATTGACCTTTGTTTGCACAATTATATTCCCAGCAGTTTCTAACGTTTTCCAGAACTCACGTCAGGCAACTACTAACCGAATCGCCAAAAATAATGTTCTAATTTTAAGGGGTTATACCAATGTGAACGCTGAAAATTTGGGTGATTTTCGGGAATTTTTGGAAGAAAAGTACTCAATTAAATGTTTCGGAAAATTAAGAATATATTTGGCTATATTTAACCTATATTACATAATTTTTTAATAGAAAAATATTGAGATCCAAGCGACTTATGCGCTGCCTTCGGAGGCGCCAAAAAAAAAGTTCCTCCACTGCTGACATGATTCCGGCCGATTGCGTAGCTGAAACCGAAAAAGGAAAAAATGTCGTTAAACTGGAAGGTATTTCCTGTACAATGACGTAGGATTTTCGAAAAATATCTAAATCTAATAAAATGGCGGAGTTATGAAAAAAGTCTCTCCGTCTCTTGTGTCGATATGTACATAAAGAGTTCGCAAGAGTTGATGGAAAGCGATCGATTTATTGAAGCTTCATCGAGCTTTCCAGCTAGCGCTAAAACGGGTAGAAAAACAGTGGTACGGTCCGAGAGAGAGAGAGAGAGAGAGAGAGAGAGAGAGAGAGAGAGAGAGAGAGAGACGTCCGAGAGAGAGAGAGAGAGAGAGAGAGATCTTCAATTATTTATCAGCAGATGGATCACGGTACATTGAACAGCTTCAACGCTTTTTTCCCACTATTTCATGCCGAGAAAACGTATATACAAAAATCGTGCTTTTGTCTCCGTGGTACGGATATTTGAGAGTGATTCCGCAAAGGTCTTGACCACGTTTGTTCCCTTAATGAAACGAACAAACGCTCGGGGAAGACCTCGAAAGTTTTCGTCTCGATTTCCTTCCTCGGAGGTGCGAGTTTAAAAAGCGCCGCAAAAGCGAGAGTGAAAAGATGACAAGAAAATAAAAGCGCAGTAGGAAGGGGGGGGGGGTCTCCGAAAAAAGCTGGGTGAATAAGCGAACAAACGGGCGAACAAGAGATCGCGAGATAAAGCGAAAGAAAGAGGGATGATGCGTCAAGGGTGGCTGGAGAATATCTCTCCGTGTGTATACCTCGAGAGCTGAAGAGGAGAGGGTAGAGAAAAATAATAGAGGCGAGAAAAGCAAGATAGAGACAAAGAGAGGGCGAGAGAAATAAAGAGAGAAAGAGAGAGAGAGAGAGAGAGAGAAATGAGGAAAGCGTAGACAAAGAGGTGAAATGTGCGGAGAAACTCGTGCACCGCGGTGCATTTAGTACAACGAGAGCTAGAGAGAGAAAGAGAGAGATACATGGGGATGCACTGCTTTTACGACCCATTTATTGTCCAGGACGGACGTATATATACCGAGAGAGCCCTGTGTGATGCCGCATTAGCCACGAGCAGACAGAGACAGAGACCTTTATCTCGCTCTTTTTCTCTTTCATCATCTAGCCGGACAAAATTAGAAGAGTATATAGCCGGCCACATTTCGGAAGAGAGTGAGGAAAAGAGGGAGAATTTCTCGGTTGAAGGATGTGCCAGGAGTTGCACAAGAGGAAAACCTGACCCGCGAGAGCGAGTGAAAATCAGGATATGCATATATGTAGATCACGGGAAAAGAACGAGAGAGAGAGCCGAAGAGCGCAAAATTTTAAGGGTGATGACGGTGCTCGGAAAGGGAGAAAGAGATACGGGGAAAAGATAAATTCGGAGCGGGAGAGACGCAAAAGCTTTGACATTCTGCACAGTAGGTACGCTATTTTACTACACAGACAGGAGACCGAGAAGAGAGATCGGTACACTTTGCCACAGAGAGCAGCGTGGATGCATGTTCATTTGCATATATATATATATATATATATATATTCCATAGAAGATCTCCGAAAGCGGGGTCGTCCTGTAACACGTTGGTATTTGTCATGCCCCTCCGACAAAATGCTGGTAGAACCTTCTGTGGAACTATTCGAGCATGCTCGATAAAAAAAAGAAACCAGAGAAGTATACACATATACGTATATATCGATCACAGCTCAGAGCATCCTAAACGCAGATTAGAGGATGTGCCAGCACGACTGGAGAAAATCAATTGAAATGACCAGCGACTGAACTGGAGCAGTCCGCGTCTTCAAGTACATAAAGATCGAGCGAGCCCTGTCAAAGTCGAAAGGGCCGAAATGACAGATCGGCATGAAGAACTGTTCCGCAGTCTGGCCAGTCGATAGATCTGTATACGAGGCGCGAGGGAAAATAAATCGACTCTGCACCCGCTGCATCTATACATCGATCGGGTCTGATTCACTTATGGAGGCTACGCGACGAGTCAAGTTGAAGATTGAAAAGCAGGAGATTGAAAAGTTTCCTTCTTGAAAGAAAATTAAGGGTGGATGAAATCGACCGATTCGTATGCTTTTTACGTTTACGACGTCTCGGCGTGCCTTGCGATCAGCAATATAAAAAATTGATTCACCAAAGGCTTCTTATCGTTGTTTCAATCGAAACTCCCGGTTTTCGAGTGTACAGACTAGCTGGTCCGTTCATAGGAGATTTGATATCTCACGGAAAATCTCTTATGAGCTCTCTAGCGATTTGAGAGGTTGGGTGACTCTGAAAATGACGAACACTCGGTCGTCGCTTGAGGCAAGTTAAATGGAAGAGGAAGGTCCAACAAATGCAGGAATCGCAGATTGAAGGTAAAATTAATTACAACCATAGAACTGCTGGTAAACTTCAAACGCGTTTTTCTCAAAACTATGTTTTTCACAACGGTGTGCACGATTTCTCGACATCTACTGAACAGATTGACTCTAAATTTGGTACACTTATTCAATGTAATCGTAGTTTAGACCTAACCGACGTTTTTCTTAACATTTTTTCCCCATTAGTTATTATGCATAATAATGTCGTTATTCCTCGAGGAAGCGAAAACAAGTTTTGTTGATGATTGGAACACAATAACAAAGAATTGTTATTTACGCTTACATACACCTTACGTACACCTGAGAGGGCTAAAAGTAAGGTTATGTTTGAGATTTTTGTTTGTATATAAAACTGAATTTTATTGAACAAACATGATATACATTTTAAAGTATGACATTTTATCTACATTGTGTGAAAATTTGGTTAAATATTTCAAACGGTAAATAAGTTAGTCGCCTGCCTGGCAAGTTTTTTTGTTGACAGCGTTTGCGGTACCAGACGTGCATCTGCCATTTTTTATCTGAAAAAAAAATTTGTTTCTTAAAGTAGATAAATAAAACTAGTACTTATCGAGCCGGAATTTGAATTTTTTTTTCGGTCATGGCAGTGACTGAAATAAAACAGGCGTTTTTTCGCCTAACAATTGTTCAGTACTTATGATTTTAAAAAAACCATGCCAGTTATCGAAAAATGGCTCGATGAGTACTAGATTATTATGTGAAGCATAACTGTGCAAAACTTGATCTTGATCGGTCCAGTAGTTGCGGAAATATTTCTGGTACCGATTTTGAAAACACTGCTCCGAGTAAAACGCGTCTAAAGTTCGCTCAGGCCGTTAGTCGTTGCTCACCCGGTCAGTTACAAAACGCTATAACTTCGTCATTACTGCGAATTTCCTTATGAATTTTTCAGGCTAGACACTCAAAGGATAGTACTTTCGAATAAGCACTTTTTTGGAAATCCATTTCTTACCTACCCAGGTGTATGTAAACCCTTAACTAATATTAGGGGAAGTCGGGGCAAGATGATAACGCTAAGGTCATGTTCAAATAAAAAAATACATATGAGTCAGTCAAATTTAATTATTTTTTAAACTAATCAACATTTATTAATCTTTTAATTTTGGAAGCAAAAAATCAGTTTTTGTGATTTGTACCATACAATGTATATTTTTAATTAAACCTTTGTTTTTCCTATCTTACCCCGTATGCGCGGCAAGATGAGACAGCGCTGGCACGATGATGGGACACGAATTATTGGCATCTTTCGCATATAAAAGTGGTTTCATTCTCAATACAGTCAATTTGATAAGCCAGTCGTCTAAGTTCTGTAGGATTAGTCCGAATAATCTTACTTCTATTTTGATCATTTGTAAGTTCTTTTTCTTCTCCTGGTAAAAACACCAGTTGAAGAGGAACCAAATGCTCTACTAGTTTCATTTCACCCTTTCTAATGTAAATAGTGGTCCGTTGTAAAATATTCCGGGTTTGCGATAGCTTGTATTCATCTTGTCCCATTAGACTGTTAACGAATTAACAACAAAATTACGCAATAACCTTAAAAAATTCTGACAAATGGTTCTTATTATATTAATAATTAGTACTTTATTTGTGTTTACCTACCTGTCTCTAATCAATATCAGCAACTCAAATAAACGAAAACGATGTTCACACTCATTCACCTCACCGCCACTCCGCCAAACTCCAATGGGAGCACTGTGCTCGCACACGCTGTTTAGCTTATGATTCATCTTTCCCCGCCTATTCGTCTTGCCTCGAGTTCCCCTATCTATTTCAAGACAAAAACTCGGTTTTTCATTTCAGATCAACCGAGTGGCCAAAATCAAGTACACCGTTAAGCCCCGCACGTTCAAAGGTCCATCACAAGATTTTTTATAACTTCTTTAATTATTAATATTTTTACGATATTTGGTACACAACTTTGGTAATGTACATACAAATAAGTATGCAAACGATTTTTCAATTCTCTTACTTGTTTCGTTAGAATGAATTTTTTTTAAATAACCCCTATTTTCTGGTCTTCAGAGTAGCCTAGCCTCTTAATAATATACGTTGATATTTTTGCGCTTTGACCTGGCGAGGGACCTCGCTGAGTGGTGCATACTCGAGTGAAAAGAGATAGGAAGCTCGAAACGCAATAGTGCAAGGTATAAAAACAATCGCAGGCATGTGTTACGGTTTCATAGCCAACAGCAGGCGCAGATTTAGTTTCCCGGCTTGCATTCTCTTTCCCCAGAGAGAGAGAGAGAGAGAGAGAGAGAGAGAATGAGGGAGGGAACGTGCTTTTCTCCCTACCATTGCCACCTGTCTATTCCCCTCTCCCGGAAGGGATGATACCTCGTGGTGACGCTGGGCTAGGCCAGTTGTAGAAGATCGGCTTCCGGTCTCCCTGCAGGAGCTCTCCCGTCGCACTATCCTGGGAAAACGATGGACAGATGGACTGCCATGGATCGCGTCACGATATCGTCGGTATTCACTCTCTTCCGTTCTCTCCACCCTTTCCCCCATTCTCGTTCTCTCTCGCCAATTTCCATCTTTCTCTTCCACTCTCTTTTGCCTTCGTACCTTCGCAAAAGTCCTTCGGGTGAAAACTTCACCGAAGAGCGACGATCGGAGGAGGAACGACGACGCCACGCTCGGTCGTCGGGCCGCGGAGACAAACTCCGAAAAGTTTTCCCTTCACGCGGCACAGACCAACCTCCTTCCTACCCCATACCCCTTTTTCCACCTATTCCATACTTCACCTTGCTATATCGAGCTCCTGCCTCCGTCTCGCTTCCGTCTCGCTATTTCCCGTCCCACAAGGAGCCCCGAAGAACGAGAGGGTTGAAGCTCCCAATCCCTTGCGCGTTGGTAACGCGTTCCGGTTCTCTATTTCCCTTTGTGGTTTAATTATATATATATGTACAGCGGCGTCTTTCTCTCGTTCGCCTTCTCCGATCTTGACTCACTCATACAATATATAGGCGCCCTGCGTTTCCCTCCCTCCCTCCCTCTCTCTCTCTCTCTCTCTCTCACTCTCTTGTTTTCCCAGCATCAAAACCACCCCCTGCGAGTCCTTACTACCTCACAGCCCCTTCTCCAACCACTGTCTCGCTCTTTGCCTCCCGCATATATAAGTCTCGTCTCCAGAAATGCCAGCCCCTTCTTATTCTTCTTCTTCCTGTTGTTATTCTTCTTCGTCTGCTTCTTTATGCTCCCCTCCTTCTCTTCGTTTTTACCGCTGCCTTCACACCGTCTCAGACATATATTTCACAAAAACTACGACTCCAACGACGGTTCTCCCATTCTACCACCCCCGAATCCCTACGATTGTGCGTGTATATATGAGGCATTCCACGTCACTTCAGCCAGTAAAAAAAAATCCACAAATAATTTTGAAAAATCGATTTACTTTATTGAAAAATATTCACCGGGTGTCGAAATTTTTTAAAATAATTCTGACGTTTTTTCTCGTTGATTACCATTTTTTAACATTTTTCCATTCAAGTGGCCGTATCTTTGGCAGGGTTTGACGTATTTACATTCGTAAAAAACGAAAATGTGCGATATTTTATAGCCTTCCACAACAAAATTAATTTAGATTTTATTGAGCAAGTCGAACGTCCGTTTCAGGGCAAAATATGCAAAAATATTTTTTTTTCTCAAGGAAAGACACTCGTTATTTTATTTTTCTAAATTTCCCCGATTTGTGAATACGAAAAACGGATTTTTGGTATTTTTTAGATTATGCGATTCCTAAACACCGTGAAGTAACAGCTATTTTTTTATTTTTTATTTTATTTTTTATTAATATTCGATTGAAGAGTGTGAAGCACTCCAAGGCTCCAATACATATGACATATATGTCATATGCCATTTATTTCAAAAACCTGGTAAACATACAGCGAGTGCTCCACACTCTTCAATCGAATATTAATAAAAAAAAAAATGTCAACAATAAAAATAGCTGTTACTTCACGGTGTTTAGGAACCCATAATATAAAAAATACCAAAAATCCCTTTTTCGTATTCACAATTCAGAGAAATTCTTAAAAATAAAGTAACGAGTGTCTTTCCTTGAGAAAAAAAATATTTTTGCATACTTCCCCCTGAAACGGACGTTCGACTTGGTCAATAAAATTTAAATTAATTTTTTTCTGTAAGACTAGAAAAAGACGCATAGTTTCGTTTTTTACGAATGTAAATACGTCAAATCCCGCCAAAGATACAGCCATTTGAATGGAAAACTATTAAAAAATGGTAATCAAGGAGAAAAAACGTCACAATTTTTTTTGAAATGTCGATACTCGGTGAATATTTTTCAGTAAAGTAACTCGATTTTTCAAAATTATTTTCACATTTTTTTTACTGGCTGTAGTGACGTGGAATGCCTCATATATATATATATATATATATATAAATACTCGAACTCCCTATTACTTCTCCGCATTTTTTCTCACCGGAGAACGACCTGTAATTCTTGAATTTATTCTACGGAAATGTATTATTAGAATAAAGGAGGAAGAAACGTGGAAACGCAAATTAGAGTGGGTCGGATCGTCTCGTGACACGGAGTCGGGGTGCTTGGGCGTGACGAAGATGAGAAAAGCGTGTAGGCATAAGATGGGAAGCCGAATGGAGGAGACCTGGAGATTTCTTCCTTCTTTTCTCTTCTGCTCTCGAATCTGAGCTACGCATATATACGGGTCATTTCATCTGCCATCAACCGAAAATTCACTCTACTTTCTACGCTGAGGCGATTTGGGTTTTTGATTATTTAAATGTTGGGAAAAGAATACGACTGATGACAGGCGTTTTTGAAGACGAAGGATTTTTGGCAAAATACTCGTACAACTATTTTTCTGAGCAAAGTTTATTATTCACAGCTCAATCTCATAGCCCGAATTGAAACAAATAAGTTTTTATAATTTTCGATATGTCAAACAGTAGCAAAGAATGCCAAAAGAGAGCAGAGAAAAAAACGAGGGTTGAAACATCATGGAATCCTCCCTTACTACACACCACCATCCCCATGCCTAATTATATTCACCGTACATCCTCCCTAATGCTCCTCGGCACGATAATAAGGGCTCTATAATACGACAATGTGCGAGGGCGGAGCAAGGTTAAAGGACATCCTTAAGGACCCTTCACCTTTCTCCTTATCTCGCCTCCGACTCGCTCTTTTTTTCTCTGTAAATCTGGGTTCTTTGGAGCACGACAACGACGACGACGGCGTTTCCGTCTTGTGACGACAGACAGAGAGAGAGAGAGAGAGAGAGCGCCAAGTAGACAGAGCGAAAGAGTCATTTACCCCAATAACACGCCCGAACGCCCCAGGGCTAACATTTAATGAGAATAATAGAATATAAATTGCATGAAAAATCTCGCCAGTCCTGTTGCAGTAAACAGACGTTTCGTACTTTTTCATTAAACGACAACGCAATAAACACATGCATATATTTCCTTACAGAAAGGCCCTCGAAAAGAGGGAAATAGTACGAAGATCCCAGGAAAAAATCTGGTAGGGCGTCCCCAGATCATACCATATAGGGATTTGAAAGGGACGCCCACATTGGAATCTAAGTGGATTCCGCGCTATTTCCCGAGTGACATCGTTGGAGATTTTTTAAATTGAAACTCTCAACCGAATTTGTTGGATCTTCCAAGGAAAAAAAACCTTTCGTGATCCCATGCACATATTTGTTCGGGAGTCCCAAGATGCACTCACATCTCTATAGGGATTTGTTAGGAAGTCCTTATTAGGGTCCAATTGGATTCTGCACTGTTCCCTGATGAATGCCCTTCGAGAATTCTTACCACGTGCGAATGGAAAATATGTGAATAGTCACGAGAAAAATCTCAACGTGTTTAAACGATAGCGCTTTGGGAGCCTGCACGTGTCTGGTGATATTATGTCAAAATGCAGTAAAATGAAAAATAAACGATTATTACAGTGGATTTTCAGTAATATCATTTCAATCGACTTCTATAATGTACTTTCTAGAACGATTTATACTTCTTTGAGGTAAGATTTCCACTTTTTAAGGCCTTATATACGCGATTTCGCCGATTTTCGAAGGTACTTTTCTAAATGCGGTTAAAAAAAATGACGCATATATTGACAACATTTTTTTTACAGATAATTTATACACATGGGTAAGTGTATTTAAAAAACAATCAGAAATATTAACTAATGGCGGAGATATAACATAATAAAGCAATGTATTTTTTTTGCGCGCGCCTTGATGGTAAAAGTTCTCGGCATCGATGTGGGTGTCTGAAAAAAATGAACATATTTATAATTGCATAATGAATGTATCTTCAGTGTGAACCACCAATATTATTTAAAAAAAATTATTATAATAAAAATTCGAAATTTAACATTTTTACTCAAATTTCTGTCGGTATTGTATTCTTTATTTTTTTGTGTCATTGGAAATTTTGTTTCCGTGGTTCACACGATAGGGGATGACTAAGAATATGTTGTAAAAAATTCAAAGTGATCTGAACCTTCGTTCAAGAGTTAGAACTTTCACAAGGTTCAAAAAAGTGATTCACGGAAAAACGGCTTTGAAGTTGGCGGTCGGGCGCGCCGCGCGGTATCTATTGTAAACGCAATCTTACCTTATTTTGGGAATTCTTCAATTCTGTAAAGCTTAAAATATTCCGAACCGTTCAAGCTAATGGAATCAAAAATTTAAAAAAAAATGAACAATTTTAAAATTGTCCACGTATATAGACTTTAAGATCTACTCATTTTCTATATGTATATATTTCGTTTGGAAAATTCAACGTACAGCATGTGATGAGATCCATCAAGATTTTTTTCGAAATTCTTTAGAATTCAAATTGGATTCATACATTGGATCCCAATGAAGAATCTCGATTCGAATCTAATGTAGGAACGCGACGATTTTGTATAGGCATCCAATGTGATGACCGATTGGATTCCTAGCAGGAAATGGGGACAAGTATGAGAATCCAATTGGATCTACACAACAATTTCCGCATGGGATTATGATGACCAAAATTGCAACAAAAATCGGTTGCCTGTAAAGTCGGTTTACTGACGATAGTTGAACGTGACAACGTCATAAGAAAATACTGATGGAAAGGTTTCATTTTTCAAAAGAAAATTTTAATTTTGTTTCTTTGATAGATATTTTGTATGGATATAGAGAAGGAGGTAAATGGAAATCACAATTGAATTGATCAAGTTACATTTATTTGTACGCATAAATACAATTATGTCAATTTTTATTTATTTTTTTTACAATGTACATATTTTTTACAAGTATGAATGTGTTTGAGCAATTGTTTTACAACCTTTATTTTTTCATAAAATTCTTCGTTCAGAAAATCATTTTAAATTTACAAAATACTTGAATAAAATTTATTGTTTAAATTTCTACTCGACTGTTAAAATTTAATTTTTGATTTTATTATTTTATAATAATAAATTTTGTATTGACATTATTTCTTTCAGCAAGTGAACTGAATAAAAGTTGTTGTTCAATTAGTTACTTAATTATTTTTGCAAATTTAATTGTAATTTGTTGTAAAAAAGTAATAATTTTGAATAATTTATTATAAGAATAAACTGTGATTAAATTATTGTTCATAAATCTTAAATTTAAAATTTAAAAATTGGAAACATCATTAAAATTTTTGTAAGTCTAGCTTTTAAAAAGCCCGCCGCAATGTGTTTGATATAGGAGAAAATTGTTCCCTTTGACGGCTGGCTGGTCCAACCTGTCATTTCAGACACGTTGTTATGATATGTGGAAGATTTAACATTTATGTTTTAATTTTTTGAAATCATAGCTACGCTCGATAATTATTTCGATTGAATAGTAAAGCAATTGATTTTTACTCATCGTGAAATAGTTCTGTTAACTTATTGTTATAGTTTTGTCAATTATAGCATAACCTACAATCGCTGCACTAGCGGACCGATGCTATTTATTTTAATGATGAAAGCACGAATATTCGACAATATATCACTGAACATATATTTAATATCGAAAGAATCATTACCTTTATCGCCGCAATTAGCGTTGCTATAAACCATTCGCACCACATTCACTTTTCACTGCACTTCATACTTGACGAAAACATGTACATGTATTATTGTATAGCAGCTGTCCACGCGGACGCATCGCTCATGGCTTCTGCACACTGCGCGCGATGGGCGACAAGCGATGAGCGATATCCAATGAGAGCTCGAGTATGACGGAAATGCTCTATGAGAGTGACGTTGCCATTGGATATCGCTGATCGCTCGTCGCTCGTCGCTCGCAGTGTACAGAGGCCATCACTCAAGTAGGAGAGAGACAAATGTCGAACGCTGCCGAACGCTGCCGAACGCAGAGGCCGATTGTACCTCTTTGTCGCTCGTTCAGCGCTCTCGCTTACACTTCAAGCCTTAAATGGAACGCCTCAGAGCGAGGTAACGGCGATGAGTCATGCTTTTTCGTGCGTGCAGCTGGCTCCATCGAATTATAAGACGTTATCACGTCAAAAATAATATAGGACAGCATATAACCGATTACGACGATGCCAAAGAACAGCGAAACTTGATGAATTCGCAATTGCATTTTATTGCAAAACTGGTCGAAGATAGCGAGGCGAGAACGTAAAAGTGTGTAGCGAGTAAGTTGTTGAGTTGAATTATTATTCATACACGTGGGCGCTAATACCACAATTTACACGTGAGCGAGGGTTGATAACTCAAAATTATCGTCTCTAGTGGTTAATCGGCTTTGCATAGCAATTAATTTGTGTCGGCTCTGAGCTCCTCATCATTGCGGTCTTTTATCTCATCCCTGTGGCCTTGATTCATACCGCGTAGTAGCCAAAACATATACCCAGAGTATAAAATCACAGATTTCGCGCCCTCTCTCCCTCTCTCTCTCTCTCTCTCTCTCTCTCTCTCTCTCTCTCTCTCTCTCTTTCTGTCTCACCCTCTCTTTCTCTCTCTGTCGCACGTTCTCCCGTCTTTTTTCCCTCTCATGCTGAGAATATGATTGCTATGCAAATGAACGAGAGCCCCGAAGCGAGAAGAGACGAATTAAAAACATCTGCTGCTTCAAGGGATGAATGAAATATCTGCTGGAAGGAAGGAATAAAAAGTGAAAGAATGGGACTTCTGTTAATAGAGCTCTCCTTGTGTACTTCTCACGTTGACTGGGTACACTCGTCTTTGGCCCCTTTGTCCTTTGCGAACAGATAGAAAAATGGAGGAACATACAACGTAAGTTGATAACGTAGAATTTAATCCAATCTAATCGAATTTTCAGTTGCGTCGTGTAAAAGGACGAGCCGGAGCGTGATAAAAGGAAATGTAGAAAGGTGAAACTGGCGAAAGTGTAAGAGATCTTCCATCTCGAGCAAGCCATGAAACGTCTCGCTAGTTTTCAAAGCAAGTTTCATTGCAATTTCCAAAAGCGTCTACGAATTTGCTTTGTTTGTCGAAACTTTTCCGGAATAGCCAGATACACAATGACCAACGATAGTGCACCCAACGGCCATTTGCAACTTCGGCGATTTGAGGTGTCAAACAGCGTTGGTCGGCGCCATTACTTGAATTGGCGCCTGTTTACCGCGCAGCGGCTTGCGCGTCGACTGTTGAATGGAAGCAGTTTTACTGACGTTCCAATCGTAACAGACCTCATAGATCGTAATATATAGTCGCCTGTATTGGCTTAGGTTTAGTGCAGTTTCCCTGTGCCCTCGTGTAAATGCAATACAGAAGAGCATCAGAAAAGAGTGACTGGGGGCAACACGGGAACTGGAAAAAGTGACGCACTAAGTGTGTGTTGAACCAAATGCTCCATTTTAATAACAAAAATAAAAAATAATTAAAACACATAAAGACTTACGTTCCCGCAGTTATTTTCATTCACATTTATTTTCTTTCTCATTTCGAGAGCGAAATCGTATTTGACTGCAAGATATCGGAGAAGTTTCTCAGAGACACAAGCTCCGAATCTTTTTTCACGACGAAGCCCTCTGTTCTTTTCCAAGTTTGAAATGATATAAAAACGAATTGAAATACTACGTTTCCTAACACTTGACAGGAAGTGAAAGTTCGTACTGAAAGTATTTTTGCGCCTCATTGATTTAAAAAAAAAACATGTGGTCCGTCTTGGAGCGAAATTTACAGGGACGATCTGAAGAGAAACGAAATACTTTCAAATGTACCCTTGAACGTCGTAAAACTAATTGTTTTTTATTGCAAAAGGGGATGTTTTTCTCAAACATATTTTACCGAAGTGGTCGTAACTTTTTAGCTATAAAAAAAGTCATGAATTCGAAAAAGTGGTCAAAACGCTTGGAAATGCCGAAACATCTTCAAGAGACTTTCTACGACTGACTGGCTCAGTGGGTGCGGAACGTCCCGTAGATAAAAATCTCTGGAACCCTCTCGTGCGTGTAAGCTCACCCTCGAACGCGACTTTAATACAGGCTATTCTGCATTAAAAATACAATTTATTTTTACTGGAGCGGGTCATTAAAAGTATCCTAGTGTAAAAGCCCCTGAGGGTTACCAAAATCGGTCCCTTTCGATGCTTATATCATTGACTTGAACAGCCCCCCCTACATTCGAAGCAAAAGGACAAAAACAAAGGTTTCTGAAGATTCGGGATTTCGAGAAATCTACGAAGAATGGAGTTTTACAAATATATACATATGGAAAAAAGTTAAAGAAGGGACAAACGTTTATCCAAAGCCTTTTTCAAAATGAAAACTACTCTTTTTTAGGTTCACCATTATGATGGCTTCCAAACATATTCATAAATTCAAAACTCTTTTTGTCTAACATTGATCGATTTCTGGATGTATACCAGGTGTGGCAACAACTATTGGCGGTAGAAATATTGTCTAGCCTATCAAACTTAGCCGTATAACCGTTATATATTAACTATACCGTTACTGTGGCCTTAGGCCACAGTAACGGGTATAAAATCATGTGCAAAATTAACAATTTTATTGCGTATGAAAGAGTGATTCACTCATAAAATTAATTACACATCTATTTAGTATGAATATCATTTATTCTATTTAGTCTATTTAGTATTCTATCTATTATAGTGATATTTCTTTTCTTTAAAATTTTAAACTGAGGCAATGACCTTTTGTAGATAATGGCATAGAATAAATTACGAGGGCGGACTGATTTCAAACAGGATGCAAAACAGAAATGAAACTGACTGACGAATATAAATTATCAACAAAACGCAGAAGACAAGGACAACGATTGTGGGAACTTGGATATCAATGTAGGTCGGCATCTCCGCGATCTCAAAGTGAAAAGCCGGTGTACCGCCCCGTTGTCCGTTCCATCATATAGATCGGCATGTAGATGTATACGTAGGGTAAATGACTAGTACAGGTAAATGATTGAAAGATAATTATTGTTTCGCTTTTCAATTACACCTTTCGGATGCGAATGATCCTTTGTCATTTATAAACGCACGAATAAAATTATACGTCGAGAGATAATTTAATTTGTATATCGCCAGTTAAATTAGATTTGCTACGAAAAAAATATATCGCTCGCCCGTATCTTTCATGATACCTAAATTCAGACACGCCATTGGTTATAAAATTATTCCGTCGTTCACAAACGCCATCTCTCCCAAGAAAGTTTCTTACAGTTACACGCAATTACTCGAAACGCAAATAATCTCTTATCTTTTCGTTTCCTCGTTGATGTGATGACCATCGAACCCGATGAAATTTGCCAGGCCTGGGCTTTGATGATGAGGGAAGTCGATGGTCCCGAGAGAGAGGCAGAGAGCGAAATCGAACAATTGATCGCGCGTACTCTCTGTATTTTCTTTACGATGGCTTGCTGTATATCCGGCGGTGTCTGACGAGCGAATGAATTTACACCTCAACGAGACCGCTCTCCCCCTTTTTCATTACTGTAGCATTTTCTTAGTCGGGAGAATTTCCGGACTATTCGTTCAAAAAACATATATCGTTATCCACCGGATATGTCATTCCCGAAAACACACCTTCACTCACCACACTATTTAGTATTAATATCATTATTTTTTTTCCGATGTACAAAATTGGCCGACTACTAATATTTTCTTTTATTATTTTTTTCAGGCGCTCCGCGGCGTGATATTTAGCATCCACAATTTTGTACCTAGAACAAAAAACTAAAATTCTCTGAAATTCTCAATCTACATTAGAATACCTAGAGAAGTACGTACGGAATTTAAAAAATATTGTTTCATTCAAAAGTTGTAAGTATTTGAACTTAAGAAATAAAAAATGAAAAGAAATGAAAAAGAAGTGAAAAATTTCGTTATAACTGCTCATAAACTGCTCATAAAATGAAAAGTTTTTGATTAGGAACATAACTTTTAAATTTGAAGTAAATCTAGTGAAAATTGTTGAAGTTATTTGTCACGCCAATTGGAAAAAAGCTGTTTCGAGAAAAACGCGTTCAAAGTTTTACATATGCCTCTGGCCGTGTCAGAGGTGGACTTACGTTACACGCTCAAAGTCGGTGAAAAAAAAATGTCTTGCTATAAATCGAATAGTAACTGATTCTTATGATGATAAAGCACCGTTTTAACGAGAAAAAAATCGATTTTTTGCAAATTCTACTGTGGCCTTACCCTTTAAGAGAACACTATTACCACAAAAGTTGGATAGTTTGAAGGTGGTTTTGAAGTATTTTTCAAACTAAGATATAATTATTTTACATTTCTCAAACTGTAGGTATACTTTACCCTTTGAAGCATACATTTTTCTTTACGTGGACTTTTGTTTGCACTTTCGTCATTGATAACACCCGCTACGTGAAAAATATAAATTTAATAGGTATGTTTTAATAGTTATTAAAGTCCTATGAATATTTTATTTAAAAAACACTTTTGAATCGTCAAAATCTGAATTGCATTAGGTGTAACACCAGTGTGACACTATACCGCAAAGGGTTAATAGTATATTTAAGTATACAAAACCATTTTTCAAATTAATTTATCATCACAATGACCACACTGTGGCAGAGTTACAGCAAGGTTGCTACGGGAGCTGCGAATCAGCATGCAGACTAGCTTCCCGTCGACTTTGATTTGGGAAAAAAATTCAAAATATGTTCAGTTAGAATATGTATAGTTTCTATTTGACAGTAATTGAAATTAAAAAATCCAAATTTGAGAGAATGGCACACATTTACAACAAAAAATCAACATTTCATGCAAACATCAACATTTTTGTAAAATTCGGATGCAAAAAGTAGTTTTTTCCTAATTTTCCAAAAACAATTCTGATCAAGTAGAAAATAGCAATGTTATCAATATTTTTACCAATTTCCAACTCAATCGGCACTTTTCGAGTAATCCTGCACGCCAATTTCGAAAATGCAGTTATGAGAAAAACAGGTTTGAAGTTTACGCCCACTCCGCATCCAAGCGGTGAAGCATAGCGTTGACGGGCTGTAACGTTTGAAGTTTTCTGAATTTCCCTTCGAAACTTCGGGAAAATACTCTACATATATATATCTATCATTTGAAGAGAAAAAAAAGGAAATGATTTTTTGATCGTTGCAAATGTATATCCCACAATAATTATTCTCCAGTGCAGCAGTCGGAACTTCTTTGTACATGTCTTTTAAAGTCTCCCTTTAAAAAAATTCCAGTGATGTCGAGGAATATTGCATATTTTTAAAATCTCAATTACATATCTGCGATCTAAATCTGTGAAAAAAGATTTTAAATCATAATAAAAATAAAGGAATAAAAAACATTCGCCGAACTCCAACGATTTAACTCCAACCCCATCCCTTCACTGAGAAAAAAAACCAATTGAATCAAAAAAATATATTGGTTAATCCAAATAAATGTGCTGCTGCGGAGTGCCACCGATATATGAGATTGTTTCAATACTATAATATATTGGAAAATGTGATTGATTTAAATAACATATTATTTTATTTGAAAAAAGTTCTTCTGTTCTCTGAATATTTACATTATCCTTCAAAAAGACTATATTCTATTGAAATCATTCTATATACAATCCGTAGATGTATTGGATGAAATAATTAAGCGGTTGCTACAAACATTTTTTATTTCGTACAAAAATATAATCAAGAGAATTATTTCTTTACTACATCGAAACGAATATGCCATGGGACGTAAGTTTTTTAATTTGTTTTAAATCTTAAGGGGTAAGGCCACTGTAACGGCCCAAAAAAAAAGGTTTTTTCACTAATTTTTTGCTCCCGAAATTGAAGGTATTTGAAAAAAAACTTTTAATGGTGTTATCGGGCATACATTAAACTTTATTATAAAATTTTTTTACAGTAAAAAAAAAACAAAATGGCGGTTCCACAGCTATCTTCCCGGGACATGTTTTGCTTCCAGGGCTCCGCGGCACGCAGCACCACTGGTGCACTTTTGAATCTAGAACAAAAAAAAAAAAACCATTAATCTAGAGGGCTATAGCTAGAGAATGTCGATCGGATTTTAAAAAGTATCAATTTTTGTGGATTTGGCGTGCGTTTGAAAAAAAAAATTGATTTTTGACGAAAAAAACGGCAAGTTTTTTGTTAATAAAAAATCAATAAATAAAGTTCTTGAAAATTCCGATCGACATTCTCAAGATAATGTAAATGTTCACATCTGGTTAAAATTTCAAGTAAAAAAAATGAAAATTGTTCGAGTTATGCTGCGTGCCATTTTGAAAAACCATGTTTCGAGAAAAACGCGTTTAAAGTTTTGCGAATAGTTTTTTATTGGAAAAAATTTAAAAAAGAAGTTAAAAACGAAATTAAAGTTCGCACAGGACCTTTTTTTCTTATTCTAGAGGGTTTAAACTATTTTTTAAGCCAATAAAAAAAAATCGATTTTTCAAAAAATTTACAGTGGCCTTACCCCTTAAATAAAAGTGAGCATTAGAATGATCATCCACGATAATAGTGGAGGGAATATCAGATATCCAATGGAATAGCCATGGAGAGAATACCAGATATTCAACTGATTAGAACAGATACTACACTTTGATCTTAGCCACAGGCCAAGAAGCGATCCTCTTTAGAGTTTCTCCAGCGTTTGAGTAGATTTTCGGTGCGCGCTACGCTTACGAGAAACGAGCGCGCGTGCGGCCTCTAGCGGCTACTCCGAGAACTACGGGTTTCCTCACACCTATAATTTCGGTGGCGCTCGGCCATGATTTGGTTGAATTTTTTCAACCAAATGTGCATGAAACAAATTTTACTTTTGCATAATTTTTCAACCAATTTAGACATTTGCTTAATATTTTTCAATAAAAATAAAATATTAATATTTTAACGAATAATGTACTTAAAATCAATGTCGGATATGGTGAAAACAATAGAATAACATATTCAATCAATAGAAATTTTATTTGAATCAAACAAGCGAAATTAAATTTTTCTTGTGTACTCAAATCAACAATATTCATGTTATGAATTGAAACACTTTTTTCGTTCGTTGCAGAAATTGCATTCAAAACTATATAATTTGTTCGCGATGATTTTTTAGATAGTTTCAACAATATATTGTTCTCGGTTAACAATATATCTTTTGAATGAAAAAAAAAACTTCAATCAATTTTATCATGTCAATAAAGTCAATAGCGTTTTGTTTGGACCAATAAATCCGATCATTTACACCAACAATTTTACAATTGAATTAACGAAATTTCATTCAATAACACCAATGATATTGGATCAATGATTTTTTTCTCAGTGTTCATCCCTCGTTTTGAGATGATGTCTACGTGCGCTCGATCTCAGGATGTTACTTGGAAATTACCTTTCATTTCGAATAAGGAATAAGGAATGAAATTATGCCGTGTCCCTGTAGGGAGCGATGACAAAAAATAATAAGAGCCATCCGGGAAAATTGATTCGAAGGGGCAAAGCGCCTGATGACAGCCATTGGCTATTACATACACACAAAGATATATATGTATACACTTTGTCTGGTGGGATTCGAGGACCAGGGCAGCGAGGACCCCCGATAGAAGTGAAGAATGAAGGATGAAACATTTCCCCGTCTGGCTGTGATCCGTCAACCGGAAACGACGCAATTTGCATGAGGAATCGAGGCAAGCGGCATCTCGCGTAGAAGCGTAAGCAGCAAAGCCGCAAAAGCCATGAACTCCTCCCACTCTGCTCCACCGCCAACCACGCTCTCCATCTCGTTCTCTAGGTAGGCCTAACCCTCCCACCTCACTCTCCCTCTCTCTCTCGTTTTGGCCCTCTTTAGAGTTCCCTATTCGTATATAAATATATAAATCAAGAATAGTCCCAGAAGACGCAGATTCGAAGCCGATCGATGAACCGTCAAATCTTGATCATTTTGGTGACTATATACTCTATGGATGTGTACAGATATAGACGCAAATGCGACGAGGCCCCTTCCCAGGCTTCGGCCGTTCAAACGTTCCTGCTCTATTCATCCATTTTCATCTTCCTCCTTATATGTATATATGTGTATGTATATGCAGGCTCTTTATTTTGCGAGAAAACGCTGATTCACCGCTGATAGGCGCTCCAACCGCATTTCCTCGTTCGCGAATCCCTCAGAAACGTGTGTTCCTCCATCTCTCTCTCTCTCTCTCTCTCTCTCTCTCTCTCTCTCTCTCTCTCTCTCTCTCTCTCTCTCTCTCTCTCTCTCTCTCTCTCTCTCTCTCTCTCTCGCTTTCTCTCTCCCTCTCCCTGTGTCTCTTTCTCGGTAGCTTTATCTATATCGAATATATGGATGAAACGTTATCAACGGACGAATCCATCTTTGCACCGATAATCAATTAATTTCGTTCTTGTGCTCGGAACCATTTTTTTCTTATATTCATCGATTTATCAATGCGCGTGCGTGAAAAAAGTGGCTGTCTACTATATAAATGAGCGTTCAGTAAAAAGTTGCACATTTTTTTTCATTATTATTTACACATTGAGAAATTGTGAATAATACCTGTACTGTGCTGATATTATTTACGGATATAGAAAATTATATACGGATTAGAAACTAGCAAAGACTCTGAAATCCTAAGATTTGCAAAAAGTTCAACGGGTTACACCTAGCTCGCCGCCGGAAAAAAAGAAGAATTTTCGTTTTTTTTCTGGGATAACGTGTGCAGGTTTTTAAATTTTCTTTTTTTTATATTGACGAGGTTTTAAGTATCTTTTACAATTTTCGCATTGAAAAATATTTACAAATTTGGAAGATACAATGGTTTATGCAGACCGCTGCTTGTCCGAAATAAATTATCCGAAATAGTAGCTTGTACGAAAGATTTGATAAA